>PVJX010009143.1:0-14917 GCA_004027295.1 Dolichotis patagonum
ACACTCATTCATGATAAGAACCTTACAGAGAATTGGAATAGAGGGTCTTTATCTCAATATGGTAAAGGCCATCTATGACAAACCAACAGCCAGCATCATATTGAATGGTCAAAAACTGAAAGCCTTTACCTTAAAATCAGGCACAAGACTAGGATGTCCATTATCACCACTGCTATTCAACATAGTACTGGAAATACTAACCAGAGCAATTAGACAAGAGAGAGAAATAAAGGGAGTAGAGGTAGGAAAAGAGGAAGTTAAATTATAATTATTTGCAGATGACATGATACTTTACATAGAAAACCCCCAAAAACTCTATTGAAAGACTCCTAGATATAATAAATAAATTCAGCAAGGTAGCTGGATACAAAGTCAATACTAAAAAATCAATAGCATTCCTATACACTAACAACAAAAATACTGAGGGAGAAATAAAAGAAGCCACACCTTTCACACTAGCATCCAAAAAAATGAAATACTTAGGAATTAATCTCACGAAAGAAGTAAAAGACCTATACAGGGAAAATTATAATACCCTGAAAAAGGAAATTGAAGAGGACCTCAGAAAATGGAAAGACATCCCTTGCTCATGGATAGGAAGAACAAACATTGTGA
Source organism: Dolichotis patagonum (assembly GCA_004027295.1). Classification (NCBI taxonomy): domain Eukaryota; kingdom Metazoa; phylum Chordata; class Mammalia; order Rodentia; family Caviidae; genus Dolichotis; species Dolichotis patagonum. The sequence continues at coordinate 616 of PVJX010009143.1, forward strand.
AAATGGCCATTCTCCCAAAATTACTATACAGATTCAATGCAATCCCAATCAAAATACCACTAACATACCCCATAGATCTAGAGAAATCACTCCTAAAATTCATCTGGAACCAGAAGAGACCCAGAATAGCAAAGGCAATTCTAAGCAACAAAGGCAAGGCAGAAGGCATCACAATCTCTGACTTGAAGTTATACTACAAAGCTACTGTAATAAAATCAACATGGTCCTGGAATAAAAATAGATCTGAAGATCAGTGGAATATACTGGAAGACACAACCACAGCCACAAACACACTAAACCACCTTATCTTTGATAAAGGGGCCAAACATGTTCACTGGAAGAACAATAGTCTCTTTAACAAATGATGCTGGAAAAATTGGCTATCCATATGCTGAAAACTAAAACTAGACCCATGCCTATCACCATGTACTAAGCTAAAACCTAATTGAATCAAAGATCTAAATATTAAAACAGAAACACTAAATCTGTTGGAAGACAAAGTAGGTAAAAATCTTGAAGACTTAGGGGTAGGTAGAGAATTCATGAACAAGAATCAAATCGCATGGGAAATACTTCCCAGAATCAACAACTGAGATCACATCTTATTAGAGTTTCTGCATGTTGAAAGAGATCTCCAGCAGAGTGAAAAGAAAACCCACAAACTGGGAAAAAAATCTTAGTGAACTGTCCTTCAGACAAAGGACTTCTGTCTAGAACTTATAAAGAATTTTTAAAAAAATCAGACCCTCAAAATTCAAAGACCCAATCCAAAAATGGGCATCTGAAACGAATACACAGTTCACAGATGAAGAAATACGAATGGCAAATAAATACATGAAAAAATGTTCATCATCATTAGTCATGAGAGAAATGCAAATTAAAACCACACTGAGATTCCATCTCACTCCAGAAAGAATGGCCAGGAGAAAAAACGCTACCAACAACAAATGCTGGAGAGGCTGTGAGGAAAAAGGAACTGTCCTGCATTGTTGGTGGGAGTGTAGACTGGTGCAACCACTGTGGAGGTCAGTCTGGAGATTCATCAAAAAGCTATTCCACTTCTAGGCATATTCCCAGAACTGAAACATTATACCACAGTGATATATGTGCACCCATGTTTATAGCAGCACAATTTGTAATAGCCAGATCTTGGAAACAACCTAAGGGCCCATTAACTGAGGAATGGATTTAAAAATTGTGGTAATTTTATACAATGGAGTACTACTCAGCTATAAAGAATGATCACATTGAGATATTTATAAATAAATGGATGCAACTTTAGACCATACTCATAAGTGAAATAAACAAAAATCATATGTATAAATACCATATAGTTTCCCTAGTGTGAGAAATGGTAAGAGTACATAAGATTTTATGGTAATCATGATTCCCCATTACATAGCTTTGAAGCCTTTTAATGTTTTTATTCATCAGTTGGAATCGTTTTATTGTTTTGTTTCACTTTATTATGTGTGATGGTATGAACAGCTGTTCTGAAGAAAACAAAACATTATGGCAGCCATTGCTGATTCAATATCGTCTTGCTTTGAAGTCCTGTCATGCTTTTATTCTCCTATTACCATCGGTTCTATCATGTTGTGTCTTATTGGGATTTTAATATATGTGATAGTATAAGCAAATTTTTTATGGAAAATGAGATATTATAGTAGCTGTTGATCATTTTCTGGTATTCGTTTCTGAATACCCTGTAATTCTTTCATTCTTTTGAATGGTTTTATACTATTTTGTTATGTTTGATATTATTGTATTTGAAACTATGCTCAACTATAGCAGAGTAAGAGATATGGTGTTAGCTACTGTTAATGTCCTGTTGTCTTGTAAAGTGCTGTGTTGCTTATATTGTTCTGTTCTGATCTGCTGTGTTCTATCCTCTTTTGTTTTATTCTCTTTAAGATTTTATATATATATAAATATATATATTATATTATATATATTATATAATATATATATTTATATATATATAGAGAGAGGGGGGGGGGAGAAAGGGTGGGGAGAGAAGAGAGTGTTACCACATGATCCTGTAATTTCATGCCTAGGTTTCAAGAGAGAAATAAAAACATACATTTATGTTAAAATTTGTGTATTAATTCTCACAGAAGTATTATTCATGGACCAGGCATACAGCTCAGTGGCTCAACACCTGCCTGGCAAGTGCAAGGTTGTGAGTTCGATTCCAGGTACCAAAAAAAAAAGTATTATTCATAACACCTCAATAATAGCAACAACTCAAGTGTCCAACAACTGATGAACAGATAAATAAAATGTGTCATTTGAGCTTATTCATCCGTAAAAAGAAATGGAAGAGCTGATACATGCTGCAGTGTGAGTGAACTTTGAAATGGCTAAATGAAAGATGTCCTGTCAAAAAGATCAAATATTATGATTCTACTAATATGAATTATTCTAACAGGCAATTCTATAGAAACAGAAAATAGATTAGTGGTTTTATAGAGGTAGGTTGGAGCATTAGGAAAAAATCAGAAGTAACTGCTAATGGATAATAAAAATTCTCTAAAATTGTGGTGATGGATGCACACATTTGTGACTTTTAGTATTAAAAGTCACTCAACTGTACACTTAGATGAGTATACTGTTTTGAGAATGATTTCTTGAATATAAACATTTAGCTGTCTTTCACCTGTTGGCTATTGTGATTAATGCTGTAATAAACACGGGTGTGTAACTATTATGAGAGCCTGTTTTCAGTTCTTTTGGATGTATACTCAGAAGTGGGATTCCTCGATCATTTGATTCTTCTTTCCAATTTTTTTTTTTTTCCGGGTCTGGGGATCGAACTCACAACTTCACATTTGACAACCAGGCACTTATGCCACTGAGCTAACCCCCTGGCCCTCTTGTTTCTAATTTTTTAAGAACATATGTATTATTTTCTACAGAAGCTGCACCATTTTATGTTCTTGACAGTATACCAAGGCCCCAACACACACATCTTCACCACTACGTACTATTTTCTTTCGCTAATGGTACTGTTGGAATCAGGGAGTATCTCACCATGGTTTCGAGATGCCTCTGATGATTGATGCTACGTTATCTTACTGGCCATTGTATGTTTTTTTTTAGAGATATATCAGTGTTCTTTGCCCATTTTTAAACAGGGACATTGTTGTTGAGTTGTAGACATTCTGTACTTATTCTGGACATTAATTAAATGATTTGCAATTCTTCTATTCTATACATTCCTTTCTTACTGTTGGTAATATCTTGGGATGTGCAGAAATCTTTTATTTGATGTAGTGTCACCAGTTTATTTTTGCTCTTTTTACTTGTGCTTTCATCATCATAGTCAAGAAATCACTGCCAAATCCAATGTCCTGAAGTATTGTCCCATATTTTCCTTGGGTTTTTATAGTTTTAAATCTTATAGTTCTGTAACCTATTTTATGTTAATTTTTGAATGTGGTATAAGGTAAGGGTGCAACTTCATTCTTTTGCATGTGGACATCCAGATTTCCCACACTATTTGTTGAAAAGTTCTTTTTCCATTGTGTGGTCTAGGCAACCTTGGTGAAGATAATTTGGACATGTATGCAAGGTTTATTTCTAGACTATTCTCTGCCATGGTGTTGCTGGTCTATACTATCACACTTTGTTGTCTAAATTGCCCTTAATTTTGTCCGGGGATCACATATTATACCTGACTTCTGGGGCCTTTTGCTGTATCTTCATTTTCTTTGGAAATCTTGCTTTCTGACAAGTTTAAGATATTACTTTCTCCTGTTTTGTTTTCCCTTTACTTCAAAAATCAACCAAATTTTTTCTAAAAACCTTTGTTTTTTTAAACACTGTTTTACAATTTTATTGTTATTTGCAGCACAGGGGATTGAACCCAAGGCCTTACATATTCTAGGCAAGTGTTCCACCACTGAGCTACGTCTCCAGATCTTTTGGCTTTTTACTTTTCAGATAGGGGCTTGCTAAATTACCCAAGCTGGCCTCACATTTTCAATCCTGTCCCTGCTTCCCAAGTAGCTGGGATTACAAACATGAGCCACCATACACAGCTGCAGTGTAATTCCTTTTAGACTTTTTTAAGTGGGGGGGCAATATATAGATGCCAAATGTCTTCATTGATAATGAAACCTCACCATTCTGTCTCAGTAGACAAAGCTTGGATATCTATGTAACTCAAAATACAATATTCATTCTAGCTTTCACCCTTATTTTTAACTCTTAGTGAAAAACCTGCCTTCCACTTTCCCTTTTCTTAATCATCTCCCATCTCCACAGCTGATCACACAGACATCTCTCCCTGCCTAGGCTAATAGCCTACACTAGGCCAGTTCACTGTAGCATGCTCTCAACTGCTTAGCCTCTGACTCCTCACACTGGACTACTCCCATGGATGGATATGCCCTCTTCCCATTGGCCACGATATCCTATGATAGATCATTCTGCCCCAATAATGCACCCAATCACAGACACCTTCCCTTTACTTAGGTTGTAAATCACAAGGTTGCTTCCCACAGGGGATGCTGTGCGCTCTGCCTTGTTACACCAGGCTACCTACCCCTTTCACAGGAGGCGCTGTTACGCAGTTTGGGACCTAATAGCCTACACGAGACTGCCCCCGTGTGGACAGTGTCACCACCCAGCTTGTACTCACACTACAAGCCTAACTTCTACGTGGACTCACTCTTCCCTTGGGTCAGAATGGAGGAAACTTTTAAAGCTTTCAGTGATACTAACAGCCACTACAGCACATGTGCCATGGGTTTGTCGCCACTGCCTTAGGTCATCCTTTTCTGTATTCTGAAAGGTTTTGTGTAATTGGTATCATTTTTTCTTTAAATGACTGAAATGATTCACTTGATATTGTCTATGTGGGGGGATTATAAAATTCCTTTAATGGACACAAAGAGCTATCTTTTCATGTCAGTTTTGGTAGTTTTTTGTCCTAGAAATCTGCTCTCATTCTATAAATTTTCAAGTCTATTAGCGTAATTTGCTAAATTTACTTGTAAATTGTGTACACCTGTTTTAACTTCGCGTGGCTCTTGACAGCTTGGTAATGGTGTGTTGTGGTGTAGGTTTACCCCAGTTGTGAGTTAAATTCCTTATGTAGTAGTTCAGGTTAGCCTTAAACGGGTACAATTCTCTTGCTTCAGCCTCCCAAGTGCTGGGATTACATGTGTGTGCCACTAGGCCTGGCTAGTATGTTCACTTCTTTCATATTTGGAGTTTTTTCTTCAGTCATTATTTCTTCAAATTCATGTGTTTGTTTTTTCTGTTCAGTGGCTGTTCATGAGAACCCGTTTGTCTTTTGCCTGGGTAATTTTAAAAACTCCTGTCTTTATTTCCCCGCTCCATGGTTTTGATAAGTATTCACATCTTAAGGCTGAAGTCTCAAGGATGGTGCTATTGAGAGGTGGCAGAACCTTTGAGACATGGGGCTTAGATCACTGTGGACACTACCCCAAGGATTGTAGTAATGCAACTAGTCCTCTGCTCCCTAGCTCACTGTGTAGTTTACCCCTCACCTTTACCATTCAGGACACTACACAGAGGCTCAAAGAATAGGGATTCCGGTTACTGGATTAGAAGTTCCAGAATTATGAACAAAAATGTCTTCCCTTTACACATTAGTTACGTGAAGTATTTTGAGTTATGTGGTGCTAATAATTACCTGTTTTATTCTGCTAAAATTCCTCTAATGAATTTTTCGTATCAGCTATTGTACTCTAGAATTTGCTTTGTCTTTGTTGCTATTGTTTGTTCATGAATCATTTTCCTTTTACTTGCCTGTGCTTTTAATTAAGCATCCTCATGATAGTAATTTGTAGTTCACAGTGCATAATGATCACATTCATCATGGATGTGCACATGTACATAAAACATCTCAATTTTTTTAGCCCCTTCTTTTTCCAACCCTCTTCCTGCATTAACATAACATCTATTTCCACTTTTCTCGATTTTTAAATTCCCTTTTCCTCCCTTCCCCATCTCATTTCTCATTTCAACAAGTTTGTTCTACTTCCAAATATATATCCTTCATTTTCTTCATTTGTACTTTGCACTTCTCACACAAGTGAAGCAATGTACTATTCAATGCAATGCACTTCTTGTGTACCTGACTTAAGATTATTGTTTCAAGATGTGTTCATTTAAGTAAACACAACTCACACTTATCCTTCCTTATGGCACAGGACTCCATGGTACATGCCACAATTTGTCAGTTTGTTGGAGGGCCGTTTCCAGGATTTAGCTGTTATAAATTGTGTTGCCATAAACTGGGCATGCATGTTATCACTGATGATTGGTATGATTCAGGAAGATATGTAGGAGAGTAATAAATGGGTCAAATGGAACCTTATTTTACCTTTTACAAATCTTCATATTGATTCCCATAGTGATGGTACCAATTTACACACCCACCAACAACACAGAAGGGTTCTTTCTCTCCAACTCTCACAGCCTTGCCAGCATGTTACTGACTTCTTGATAGCAGCCACTCTTTCTGGAGTAAGATGGAATCTCAGTATTGTTTTTTCATTTCTCAAATGGCCAGTGATGTTAAGCATTTTTGCATGTATTTGTTGGTTGCTGTACTTCTTTATCTAAACAATGTTTTCAGATGCCTATTTTTGGATTAGGTCTTCCAATTTGTGGGAGTATAATTTTTAGTTCTTTATGGAAGATCAGTTTAGTTCTTTAAATTCTTAGTCCTCTGTACATTTGGCAAAACTTTTTCCCATTCTGTAGGTTGTCCCGATTCTGCTGGTTTCTTTTGCTGTGCAACTTTTTAATTTGTGATCCTATTTGTTCATTCTTTTTATATTTCTTGTGCAATTTGAGTTTCCTTCAGTTTTTGCCCACATCTGTTTTACTCTTCAGCCGAATTGAGTTCTTTTGCAGCTGTTTCAGGTTAACTTCTGAACTTTTCTTTAAATGTACTATATTTCAATTTTTTGAGGGGTAGCACTTGAGAATTATTCATCTCTCCTAGATTTTATGGTTTGGTTTTACACACAGAAGACTTTCTCCACTCAAGTCTGGCTAGAAATTCTGCAGGATTCTCAAGCCTTTCCTGGAAATGTATCCTTTTGAGGCTTGTAACTTAATTGAAAACGTTCACTTTTGATTGAGGAGCTTCTTAGCGCCTGACACTGTGGCCACTTTTTATACTACAGTAATTTCTACACTAGAGCTCTACCTAGCACCCATGTGGCATTTAAGACTCAGGTGTAATCCTGTATACCCTTATCGTTAAGAGACATCAACCTTGCGTTCTATTCCTGTCATTATATGGGTTCAGGGAAAATAGCACAGGTCCTTTGCACAGGTAGTATATTACATGCTTTTCATTTTTCGCTGGCGAAGACAATTAAAAATTTCCTCTCACTTTAATTATGATTGGTGTAGACTGGAGTAAACAGAAAGCTCTGGCAAAACATGATGCTATTTTCCTACCTGGTTTTTTTGAGGTCGGTCTCAGCCTCACCTGTAGTATAGTACATTTTAAAGTCTGTATTTCTTAGAGGCACCCTGTGTACTACCACGACGTTTCTATGTTGGGGATGGTCTAGGGCAGCAACCGTAAACCTTTAGAGCTCTCACTAACTGCTGGCTGCAGCACATGCCACAGGTGTGCCACTAGCTGGGGTTTCCTGTTTCACCATCTTGTTGATGTCCTACAAAATCCTTTCAAGGCTATTTTTACTTTCTCCCCTCATTTTCCTCCTGTATTCACTTGCATCATTCTTTTGTCTTCACCACTACAATGAAACTATAGTACTGAATAATTAGTGAACTAAACTGTCAAAATAGTCATCTTAATTCACTCTCTCAGTAGCAAGTAACACTGTAAAACTTGACTTTGGGCACTATCTTTTTTCCCATTTCATTTTCAGCTCACTTCACAGGCTGAATTCGCTCATTACTTTTTAAACAAAATCACTGTTTCCTTATTTTAAAACGCCTGCAAGCCTTTTCTCTTAATCCATTTTATTTCATCTGCTCTCCCAACAAACACTATTTATACAGCCATACCCAAATTGTATCTCTAGCCTGTACCTTGACCCTGACTTTCAGATATGCAAACTCAAATGACTACTTGGAATTCCCACTTTATGAATCTAATAATGACCTTCCCCAACTCAACATATGCAACAGGAAATTTTTTACTCCCACCCTCCAAAAGTTCCCACCCTACACCTGTCTTGCCTTGGTATAGAAGACAACTCCTTTTCCAGCTTCTGAAACCAAAAATTTTGGAAACATCCTTGACTCCTTTCTTTCCCATTCATCTGAAGGCAACAAAGATGGCTGTGCCTTAAAAATACAACATCTTATTGTATCACCACTGAGATTACCCTAACCTAAGCCAGCTTCATATACGTTAATGGTCAATCATGCCAGTTGGTCTGCCCACTTCTGTAACTGCTCCCATTTTGTTATGTATGTTTCTGTCTTCTAAAAATACACATTTCTCTCTTTACTAATACACACTAAACTGTTGCCCATTCCACTTTAGCCAGTAATTAGAAATATATGAACATGTTAGGGCTGGGGATGTAGCTCAGTGGTAAAGCTCTTGGCTAGCCAATCGTATGTAAGGTCCTGAATTCGATCCCCAGCACCGAAAAAATTGTGTGTGGGGGGGGGGGGTTCAGTATAAAGCACTGTGATTTTAATTTGCATTTTCCACAACGAAGTTGAATTTTATATATTTATGGACTGTTTCTTCTCTGAAATATGAATTGTTTATTGCCCAACTTTAATCTTCTTCTTACGAAACTGCAGCTTACTGCTTATTCTTGATAGCAGTCTAATGTTGATTATTACATGTGTTTCAGGTATCACCTCAGCTTGGAATTTCTCTAATAAAAATTAGTTATTAATGTATTCAAACACAGAATCTTTCGTTTTTACATTTAAGGAACCCTCCAACCCAAGGTCATGAAATTATTTCCTGTATTTTTTTAAAGTAGTCCAGCTTTGCATCTCACATTTAAGTCCACATTAAGTTCATATTAAATCCACCCAAATAGGGTAAAGATACTATTTTAACTTTTGCATCTCAAAATAGCTCTATCAGTATTTATATACATCTAGTTTTTAGTCTCTGTTCCAAGTAATACAGACTTCAGATAGATAATATTACAGATGATGGTACCTGGTATAAGTTTACCCTATAATCTTGGTTATCATTTGCTCTGACCTCGATATAAAGTTTAGAACCAGCCTGTCACACTCAATAACAAAGTATCTCAGAACTCTTAATTCAATTTACATTGATGTTATAAGCCAATCTTGTTAATTTAAAACTTAAAATTTTGAGACAAGGTCTCATTATGTAGTCCAGACTGGCTTCAAACTCCTGGCAATCCTGCTGCGTCAATCAGGTGTGTGGCACTGTATCCTCCTCTGTCACATTTTCTAGGCTGGCTCCTCTGATTCTGAGATAAAAGTAAATCACTACTTGTGTACTGAAACTTTCTAAATGTTTCATTTGTAAAATGAGAAACACTTCCAATAGAACTGTTTTGACTGATACTCATAGAAGATGGCCAGTATTTTTTAGTCTTTTGAATTCCTTTCTTACATATGGGCAACTGATTTCTTTGGGTGCATTTTCACATTGCACAGATTTTGATATTTATTGAGAGAAAACAGTCCTATTTCCTGGACCAAGGACTACAGAAGACATGACCTGACTTGAATGTCCTTCCTCAAAAGCTGCTCTACCATAGAACAGCTATTCAAATTCTAACAGAATTATATAACTGAGTATAACCCCAGTCTACAATGAGAATTCTATAAGAGGACACTACACATTCTTTTAAAAATTTTAAATGGTGGTGGGTGCCTACAATCCCAGAAGAGGAGGATCACATTTGAGTTTGAGGTACATGGTGAATTTAAGGCCAGCCTTAACTATATAGCGAGACCCTGTATAAAAGAAACCATGTTAAATGCACTCATTCTCTTGTTAATTAAGTTTAAAGTATCTTCCCCTTTTAATGCACTGCACACATTTAGAAATCACTTCAATACAACAATGGAACCTATGAAGTTTTCCATCAGCTGACTTCACCAGAATACACAGCATATTATGTTCATTCCAATTTGACTATACTGATGTTACCTAATGGATACTTTGAATTAGAAGAGTATTTTAAAGGTGTGTGTGTGTGTGTGTGTGTGTGTGTGTGTGTGCATGCATCTACAGAATGGTTTCTTCAACTACGAAATGAAATTAACCACGCCAATAATTAAACCTTCACTTCCACATAAATTTACCACTAGATGGCAGCACAATACAGTGTACTAAAACGGAAAGAGCTAGGGTGAGACAGCTAGCCCTTGCGTGCTAAGCCTAACACACGTAAGGCCTGATAGTGTCACTCCTTTCAACTACAAAACAAAAAGAAAATAAGCCACTACAGTGCTCATTCAAAAGAATGTGCAGGCATTTCTAGGGTAAAGAAGCTAAATCAGGGAAAATTTAACTTATCAAAAACTTAAAACTAAAAAGCAAAACATAGTTTTATAAATCAAAAGTACTTGATAACTATAGCAATTATGTAGGCAGAACATGAAACATTTTTTTAAAAATAACATACCAGTTAATTCCTGTCTTGTGTCACCCAAAAAGTATGACACAGTATCTTGTAGAGTAAGTTAAGACTTGCGAAAATTTTCAGTAAATATACTTATTTTTCAGAAGTTATCAATAAGGCTTAAAACTATCCAGCTTAGTATATAATATGCAGCAAGAGTCCAACTAAATGTTGGAAACTTAAAATCATTCTAACCTCTACTCAACGTTCTGCTAGTTACAATTCTTTGATGCGAAGCAATCTTAGAGTGACCAAGAAGCTAGTGAGGTAACAGGGACAAAACGAAATTTTAATTCCCTAAGAAACAATAGGGAGGGCATGCGAGATTGTTAGCTGTATTTTGAAGTTGGATTGACAGCCACTAAACTGCAAAGTGAGGAGAAAGCCAGTTTCTGCCAACTCCATCCTGTTGTCTGACCTACCTACTTCCAGAAACACAGTGTTACTAGGTGGACTGCCACCACAGAACCAGAGCCCAACCACACATTCACAAAGGCCCCGCGATCCTTATACCTTGACACTGTTATCTTCCCAACTTAAGCTACACCCCCACCATACTTTTAATTTCTACTTCAATAACACGTAAGTCATTAAGTATGAACACTTTAAATTTCTGCCATCTACCTAAAACCTTCCACATACAGTAGTATGAAGTTGCAGCTTTGGGTGGAAAAAGAAACACCCCCTTCCTCTTGTTGGTAGGGGATAAATACTGTATTGATCTGTTTCAGCATGTTTTGTCAAAAAAAAGGAAGCTATTCTGGACTTAACTTCCTTTCCCCCGTCCCCATTTCTTCCCATAGACTTCTACTCAGATATTTCAACTGTAATTAACCTTATTTCAAGTACAAAGTTGTCTTTATTCTACACCTGCATTCTCAACTCCAGAATCATATAGCTAGGTAACTATTCTTTTGATCTCAAAGGTTTTATTCACAGTACCCCCTAATCTTTTCCTCAAGTCCATCTTAGTCAATAATACAACTACACAAGCTCTACACCATCCTCTTTCTCACCATCCAACTCCCACTACATCCTATTGATTTTGTCTCCTAGGTCTACCAACTGCTTTCTCCCTTTCGTTCCATCATCTGGTAGTTAAAGGAAGATTCTTCTAAGTTTCATTGGCCTACTTTACCACTCTGTTCCTAATTGTATTACTGCCAAGCAGTTTTCTGAAATACCAACCTTGGGACGCTTTATACACGTCAATGATTCTACACCATTCTTAGGACAGTCTTTAAATATGACTTACAAGACCTAGAGAATGTGGCCTTGAATTATTTCTAAGCACTTCCCCTCTCAACTCACACAGAATGTATTCTTCCTCTGCACTTCAGTCAACTGGCTCTATTTCTGTTATGTATCCTACCAGTCTTCCTTGAAAGTTTGTTTGCCTAAGTAAGACTTCCCTTTTCGCCAAGTCTTACTCTTCAGATCTCAGAATAATAAGGAAATAAATTCTACTTTAAAAATCAATAAATCAGTCACGTGTGGTGGCACAAGTCTACTCCAAGCAACCTGAAAGGCTGAAACAGAAGGCTCTCAAGTGTGGGTCCAGCCTAAGCAACTTAATGAGACCCTGTCTCAAAATAAAGCCTGAAGATATAGCCCAGTGCAAAAGCCCAATGATCAATGTCCGCACGCGCGCGCGCGCACACACACACACACACACACACAGCATGTGCACCCATCGACGTGCTACTTCTTTTGCTAAATCAGACCTTGACTGATTCCTATGAAGTTTGATGTGACATCTTGTCAGAAGTTATTCTGAATGATCATTTCTTACTACTGTTAAATAACTGCTACACCTACAATCCACAGGCAGGTGTCCCAGTCAACACAAATGGGATAAGTGAGTTGTCTTTTTCAAAATGTAAACAGGTAACACAAATAACAGGGAGCCTAACAAAACTTGAACCACAATGTTAATGGACACACTGAAATGGACTCTACTAGTAAGTTATTACATTGACATGCTCCAAAACTCACTGATGAGGAATGAGGCTCATGTACTATTTCATTCAAGTATTTACTGAAGAAAAAAAGATGTGTTATATTCTTAAAATAGCCTATAATTTTTCCAAGCTAATCTGTAAAAAAGGCTTTTTCTTTGCTTTTTTGCTGTGATCTAGAAATATTTTTACTTGATTAAAAAGTCCAGCGAGGTTAATATCCCCTACACTGGACAAATGTTTTCTGAATTTTAGATTTAGAAGGATTTGTGTTCCTCAACCTTAATTATAGCCAGATTTGCTTAAAGAGTACCAAAATGCCAGTACAGAAGAAAAGCACTGAGTGTGACAAAAACAAAACACAACAGTCTTTGATTATGTTATGCTGCACACTGCCCATAAGTGTTATTTTAAACCATACACAATAGCCAACAAATTATAAAACAAAAAGGACATGTTACACAGTATTATGAAAACTGTTTTATTTTCAGTACAAGATCAAGACCATGCTTGTTACCAGTGCAGTTTAGACCAACAATGGCCATACAGCAAACTGCTCAACAGTCACCTAAATGCTAAAGAAAGAAAAGACAGAGTAAACATTAAACACAAAATTGTAATTACAGTTTAATAAATGAGAATAAGATTTTTAATAGAAGCTAATATGGAAGTCCAGTTCTCATGGCAACAAAAAAGATGGATATTTTATCAAATAATCACCTTACCTTTTGCACAGAAATCTTATTGTGAAGTCACCAGTCAATAGCTAAAATTTTAAAACTTTCTTTGGCCTTCTGAGATAAATGATTTACAAACTGTGATCCAATAATTGATGGTATACTGGTAATATGATACAATTTTTGTTGTTATTTATGGGCTTTCATTAAAAATCGTGAAACACTGTAAGGCTGCAGTGGACTGTAAACTATCTTGTTAATTTACCATGGGATGAAGAGGAAAGAAGGAATAACTGACCTTTTTTTAAGGCTAAAGTTATCAATGTTATAGATGCACTCCTTAGAATACATATGATTTACCCCAAAAGATCATTTTCTACTAAATACCACCTGAGTACTACAATTATTAAAGTAAAAAAATAAATAAACATGAGTTTACCGCTGTATTTAAAAATTAGCTTACAGAATGCTGAGAAGTGTTACTCAGTAACAGTGCAACAAAGAACAAACCTTCAAAGTGAAATGTTTTACTAAGTGTAGGGTCTGTCCAATTATGAAATTAATGTAAAACATTTACACCCATGGTGGAGTTTTAGGATACTCCCACATGAAAAACTCTTTTTTAAGTGTTTACTATCCAAAGATACCATTTCAAAATTTGCGTGACTTCAATTAAATTCAATCTAATATTTTAAAAGCCTCCATCGCAATACTAACGTAGCAGGGGAAGTCTTTAAAACATTGCAATCTGTTCATAACCAAGTGTTTACACATCCCATACAAAAACCACAGTAGCGGTGTATTCAGTGAATGCCAACAACCTGAAACTTTAAAGAAACATTGGTTAAAACAAACCTAAATCACTCTGAACAGGATACAATTGCCTGAATATTCTGAATTATGATACTCGTAAAAAGTTCATATTGCTTCATTCTAACGCCAAGAAAGAAGAGTACAAGAACTTCCTCCCAGAAGCCTAGACATTTTAACACATTTTTTCTTTCAACTTAAGATCAAACTTTAATTCTGTATGTTGGTTTCTCTAAATAAAAAAGTCTCACATTAT
>PVJX010009143.1:15017-62347 GCA_004027295.1 Dolichotis patagonum
AAAAAAAAAAAAAAAAAAAAAAAAAAAAAAAAAAAAAAAAAAAAAAAAAAAAAAAAAAAAAAAAAAAAAAAAAAAAAAAAAAAAAAAAAAAAAAAAAAACACCAGTGTTTAAACTGAAGGTTAATGTTAAAAAAAAAAAAAAACCAAACACACAAACCATTAAAACAGAAAAATAGAATGCTTCGCTACAAAAATCCCACTTAATGTATCGTAGCACAAAAAATGTCTAATATGTACAATGAATAAGCGTGCATTTAAGTACATACAACTGGAAGAAACATTTACAGAGAGCTATGGGATGCAATGAATGTAGTGAATAAAATTTAAAAAGCAGTTATCTGTAAAACAGTGAGGATCTCAATACTGCATACTCAATAAAGAATCAGGACATAATCTTCCTTTTAAAGTAATATTTTTCCCTTAAAATAATTTAAGCTGAAGCTTAAAACACAAAATTGGAGTCACTTCATGATACAGAAAACGCAATGACCAATCAGTTATGAAAACGAAAATGCTAAGAGCACTCCAACATAAAAGTCTTAGAGTAGCATCTCATTGTATAAAACAGCATGTATTTTAAAGGTTATTGGCACATTTAAATACATAAGGGAAAGAAAAATTCTTTACCCTTTCAGTAATTTCCCCCTTTCACTATAAAATATTATACAACATTCATTAAACCTCCAATTTTACTTTTAAAACTGACTTTAACTAGTAAAAAGTAAAACAGCATTCTCCATAGGAGAATCAAATGAAAATAATAACTTACGCTACACATTATTTGTGAACTCCAAGTTATAGTTAACTGCTTAAGAACATTCTAGGTAAAGGGTCAGTAAGCGGACTAACCTATGATCAACAGTCATAGCAAGTTACTCCAAATCTTGCTTATGAAAATAAACACTTACAAATTTACACTGGAATATGCTTTCTATAACATACTTTCTTTAATCAAAACCAGCACATTTAATTCAAAGTGTTGCTTGAGAAGCAACACCATTCTGATGCTGCATCATTCATCCATAATTTCACTGCTAGCTGAAAGGAATGTGACTGCACAGCACTACTAAATGCTATGGTTTAAAATTCAACTTATTTGTTCTCATATCCATTACTGTTATTATAAATGAAGAAAAAATAAAAAGTCTCTAAGACACACACGCTCTTTTCTTTTTTGGTGTCTTTGCAAAGATGTATCTCTTTGGATTGCTTCTACACATTAAAAAACTTTTTTTCAAATAACATCAGCTTATGAACGATGACAGGGTATAACAAATAAAACAAGATTTGAAATTTTTACCTTTACTGCTATACATTCATGTTCTATCAGGCAAAGAAGTAT
This sequence comes from Dolichotis patagonum, assembly GCA_004027295.1. NCBI lineage: Eukaryota > Metazoa > Chordata > Mammalia > Rodentia > Caviidae > Dolichotis > Dolichotis patagonum. Next base: position 16,360 of record PVJX010009143.1, read on the forward strand.
TTTGCAAAATTACTTGGTCAGACCAAGAAGTCATTTCTTCCTGACAACATTTAAAATAATGGACTAGCAGCAAACAATTTTAGTACAGTCAGACTCTCTAAAACAAAAATCACATAATAAAATCAGCCAAACAGGGAGAAGAGTGATAAAGATGGAACAATTAAAGAGTTCCACTGATAAAAAATAAAAAGGTAAATGTAGGATTAAACCAGTACAAAATTTCCAGTTTCTTTTCAAATATAGTTTTGTGATTCCATTTTAAAATCGTTCACAGAAATTTTTATTCTTGAAATTTTTATTCTTGTGGACATTTTACTTACCTTTAAATATTACTATTAACTAATTTCCCTTGTGTTATATATATGTCCAAATGTCTTCAACATAGGGTATTGTCATTAATATATACAAAAGCTAAAAAAATGATAAAACTTACATCTATACACAAAACAAGAAGATTCTGATACAACTCTTGAATATTAAAAAGGCAACTGCATTTTCAATAAAACACTTCAAAAATTGTTTGAGAGTGAACAGTTACAGTAAACAGTAATGATCCTATGCACAAGTGCTCTACTTATGAAATGTTTTTAAAATAAAGCTGGCAGTAATATGGATAATTTGAAATAGCTAATTTTATGCGTACTCTGACAGTAGACAAGATGAAAATGAACAACGGCAGTGCACGTTTTTAGAGGACTTCTACAGTTGGACATTATGTATTACCTAAATACTTTTAGTACTGTCCCAAAATTTGGTTATACTTTAAAAACCAATGTGTATGCTATCAGCTCTCTCAAAGATCATTAGATCTTAAAAATATATTAAAAACAAATTAAGGACTTTAACTCAAATTTCTTAGTGATTCACAGTTACCTTCCTATAAAAATATCTAATCAAATTGACATTCTGCCTCTGCTAATTTTTGCAAGAACACATGCTAGCCAGGTGCTTTTAATATAGGTCTCTACATAAGGCAGGTACAAAAAAATATTTGATTAACTAACTCTAGCATGAATTAACAGGTTGCATGAATATACACAGAATTCGTTGAACTGTTGAAGATACCTATAATCTCCCATTATTCACAATGAAGAACACCACCCAGTATTAACAAACATCACATCCTTCAGAAATCTGTACCAACAGGGAAATAAAACTAAGGCTCTCCTTACTCATAATGAATCTGCTGCATGGCTGTATTTACACTACCTATGGTTTCAAAATTTGGAAACACCAAATACTTTTGAATCAATTAGAATTATCAAACCTGTCTTTCAATGCCAGCAGTTCTCAACTGTGTTTCAGTGTATGTGTTATAATTAAAAGCTGCACTACCATAGCAAATACATGAGTTTTTACTAAAATGTTAAAACCTCAAATTTTTTTGACCCCTAAAACATTGACTAGATTGCTATGTCTGTCAAGTTTTAAGTTTTTACAAGTATATACCATTCAGCAAAGTCACAAGCTAACTAGGTAAAAACAGCTAGAAAAGCAGAATATAGAAACATTAAATATCCATGTAATCACCTATTCTAATATCAAAATCAAGGGCAAGAGACATTAATCAGTTATGTTTAATTCACTGAACGCATGAATAGATTGATGCATATCCAAAAACGCTATTGCAATGCTTTTTTTTAAAGGACAGTAAAAATGTTGTCATAGTAACATTATCTTTAGATATTGCTGAACACAAGACTTTCCCTGAGGTGTAAACATCAAATAACTTGAACAGCTTTACACATCAGCCCCATTAAACAGTTTATTACAACACTACATCTACTGTAATCAAAGTGGTGCTGTTTACAGACATTATCATATGAACATTTTTAACAAGAACAAACTACTATAAAAACAAGCATTTACTTGACTTTGTTTTTCCAATTGCTTGCACATTATAATGGCCAAATGTATATAACCAGTAATAAAGTTGCAAAAGCTAGTAACTTTTTAAATCACACAGGTTTCCTTCAAATAAAACAGTTAAGCAACATAAAAAATAAAAGTAGAGCTACTGGTTACCATTTATGCAGATTTGCTTTATTCAGATCTATTCCTGTTCAGTTTATCCATGAATCCTTACAGGTTCAGTTCAATCACAAGAAGCAAACTGCTGGACAAGCGTCACTGTTTCCCCCATGAAGACTGTTTTATCTTGGAAGGTGTTCCTCTTCCTTCAGCTGTAATGTGTCAAAATTTGTGATGTAGATTTTGCTATTCTCCATAATACACAGAAAAACGCTGGCTTAACTATACATACACAAGTCGTGCATCTACTGTTATGTATTCTAACACAAAATAAGAATTAACTGAAACAGTAGCTGCCTGTCTGGTGGAGAAATGCTCCCAATTTATCTGATGATTCAAAATGAGACATTCTGATTTCACTGTTCTTAAATATTGTCTTTGAAATTTAATGACAAACAAATGAAAATATAGCAGCTACTGTTTCTGTGATCATGGAAACAGTCATAAGCCAGTTTCTAAAAATATGCATACTGCAATAATAAATGAAAAATGCTTGGATGATTTTAATGTAGATACTTTTCGATCACCCACATATCAATTCTATATGAACTCATTCAGCAAGTGCTGAGCTGAATATAAAATGCAATAAATTTTACAAATTGACTGTTTATTTGACAGCATACAGGAACTTCTGTAATTGATATAATTCAAATAGTGCTCCATGTTACAAAATTTATAAAGAGAAAGCTCAGTATGGACATTTAAATAAATGACAACCACATACAAATCTTTAGACATAATACAATTTGAGACATTAACTTTCACTCTATTCCACCTATAATGAAATACCTAGTATATAATATTTATATAAACTAATATTTATATAAACTACCCAAAAGCAAGCTAACTAGGAATCTACAATGATAAATTTCATTGAAAACTCACATAAAGTTAAAGAAAAAAAAAAGGAAAGCTGATAAACTAAAATCTCAAAAATACATATATAAGCAAATTTCAGGTAGAAGTTCACAAAAGAAATATTCAATTAATTTGCATATAAATGTTAAATAAACACCAGCTATTTAAAATATAAATTCCAAGAGGGCATTCTAAAATTGACTTAAGAGTCTAAAGAGCACAGTGTTTAGTGATACTTTGCCACAAATATAAAACCTTTTGTGGTGGTGAGGTGGGAAGAGACAAAGAGTCTTGCTATATATATAATTCAAGCTGGCTTGAACTCACTACACAGCCAAGGTTGGCTTCCAGCTCACAGCAATCTTCCTGCCTCAACCTCTCAAGTGCCAGGATTACAGACATATACTACTGCACCTGGCTGCTCTGCTAGTAAGAGTAATTTCTATCACAATTATCTCTTTATGTTCTTTTTTTCCCTATGTTGAAAACATATTTAAAACATCAGTACACACACTCATTCACACTGCCTAGCAATTAAAAACTTAGACCTTACAACTACATAAGGAAAAAAAAAATGTTAAAATCGGGAATTTTTTTTCTAAATAGTTTCTATACATCTGTATTTTTCAGAGACACCTAAACCATTTCTATTACCTTTTATTTTACTATGCTGTTAAAGTTTATTTAATGGAATTAATTTAAAAAAAAGTAAAATGTTAGTTCTCAACTGCTTAGCACTTGTGATGTTTATTTGTCTGTCTGCTTAATTACTAGCTAGCTAGCCCAGGGACTGAACCCAGGACCACATGCTGTGCTAAGCAAGGAGGCTTACCATTCATTCCCTCATCTATACCTCCAGCCCAGCAATGCACTTTAAAAAGTTGGTAGAAGTCTTACATAAAGCATACGGTCTAATTATAAAACTGGGAAGTCAATAAACCTTGCTATGAAAGCATGTTATTTAATTTTTTTGTTGTGCTTCAACATTTCAATGAATGAAAAAGGGAAAACATTTAAAATCAGGGAGCAACACAAAAATATTCAATTCTTCCAAAAAAATTGTTATATACAATTATATCTTATTCCAACAAAGAATTTTACTGCTTTTTATATAGTGAATCCTATTTATCAAGTTACAATACACATCTTATTTCTTGATTATACTTTATAGAAAAGTCTTTACTATTAATCCTAATTTTTGTGATACAGATATAAAACAGGGGATAGTCGTTTATTTCTAAACATTTTACATTTATTTATCCACCTGGATACACAAATTTTACAGTCTCAAAAGGAAGCAATTTAAAGGCAATACAACCCATTTCCAATAATCCAATTCCATGTAACAGTCTCAAATATCTAAAAAGATGTCTACATAAACAAAGATATCAAAAAGAAACTTAAAAGTAACAAATACATTCAATGCTCATGTTCTCAGAAAATCATTTGATCAAATCAATGTCAAAGCCACACAATTACTTGAATTAGCTTCAGTTATAAAAAGTTGTGTAAACAGCTGTTTAAAGTACTAAGATGACATATGGAATCTAGACCTCCCAAAGTCTGTAAACTAATGTGAGCATCAAGTAAAATGTCAAGTGCCTGCGTTTTGAGGTAATTAATATAACATCAAGCCAGTATTACACCCAAATTTTAAGTGTTTCTGTTAGAAATTTACCTAAGAAAATTTGTTAGCATTAGTACGTAAAATCATGGTAGTCATCTTTTAAGACAAATATAAACTTGATAGAGCTTTTTTTTTTTACAGGTTTTCATATAAATATACTGAATTAAAAGGATTTTTAATTCAATGAGACAAAATTTACTGTTCTCTATCTAAAAATTACCCCTTAATTAAAGGAACAGAAATAAAGTGGGCAAGAGAAACAAGTGTCTACATACATGTTAACTCTTTAAAAATGTCTTCTTACAACATATGGCATGAAAGCCATTCTGCTTATTGTAGATGTTTACAAAGAGTTCCTTGCTATCAAAACACTTTATAGTAATCTTTCTACCTATGGACACAGTACTTACCTCATTTCAAAAAACCATTTTATCTATCACTCAATATAAAACATTTACATAAATGTTGCTCTAGGTAATCCATTAAATAATAAAAATAAACTACATCACAAAGAAAAAAATCAGCTTTGCCTCCAAAAGATTCATAAGATGGACATTTCAAAATAGGCTATTTGGTATTCAGAATCCACTATGACAGTTCAAACATTCTACCACAGAGGGCAAACTCATAAATTTGAATAGCACAAATGGTACCCTTACCCTTTACTGGTTATTGTAGGTTTTCTTTTAACAATACTAACTAAATATTCATTCCAAACATTATTTAAGACAATCTAAGTTACAAACTGAAATACCGGTAGTAAACTTCACACTGAAATGAACGTGAGAGGGCAAAGTAACTCACATTAGCACTGAATTTTTTTAAACAAAGCGTTAATCATTTATAAACGAAACTATATTCTTCAACCACAGTGAGCAAAACACATCATCCATTCACAGGATTACTTCCTACCCTCTCTTGTCACTGCTAAGTAGATAGCTATATAGTCAGACAGGGTTTGCAAATACTACTAAAAGCAAGGAAATTAAGAGCTCAAGTAATTAAAAGCCAGCATATCCAGATGAAACTGTAGTTACAATGTAAGGGTAAACACAAGGAAACATAACTAAAAATTATGAGGCAGGTCTCAGATGATCTAAGAGATGCAGAAATAATTTTTAAATATTATTATAACCAGTCATCATTCACCAGGCAATCAAGACAATCTGATTTTTACAAAAGCCTCAATGTAACACTAATTCCTAAGGAGATATAATGTCTTTTAACATATTAGTAAAGAACTTTTTACTCTTTTCCATTTTTTTCACCCCAAGTAACACAAAACTTTAAGAAGCTGAATAAGCAATACAAAGCATCTTAAATCCTGTGCAGTAATAACAAATTCTAACAGCATGATACATATACAAGTGATCACAGTCCAGAAAGTATGGTTACTTAATCCAGATCCCCACACACAAAATATTTACTGATAAATGTATAATGATTTAAGAATATGTAAAACTTCATATGGGGAGAGGGAAAGCCTGAGTAAAGAATATTTTAAAAATAATTACTCTTCAGTATAAAAAATAAACAACATAAATTTCCTGAGTAGTACTATCCAACAGGTAATAAGAACACAACCTTAAAATAACTCAATTATGAAGGTAAAATTATTTCTGTAAGACATGTACAATTTAAAATCACTTATTTTGCTCAGAGTGGTCTCAGAATAGAGGCAAAAAATACAGAATATGAAGCACAATGTATTTACATACTGAAATTTACAATACTGATATTTTGTAATTAAATTATAATCTATTTGAACTTAGATACTGAATGTTTTTGGTAATACATTTTTAAATGAGAATGTAATTAACAGTTTTCAACAGTTCAAACACAAAAAAAATTAAGATGGGACAGACATTAACAGTTTGCCAACATCATTGAATTTCCAGATAAATTAAGAGCTTGCCCTTGTAGCCATTCATCATTTTATTAACAGATTACATTATCATATATTTATGTACAAACTTACTACTGACATTCACTTTAGCTTTCAAGTCATTCTTTTTTCACTTACTACATTTAAGATTTACATGAAAGCTCAAAAGGACTCATATGTAAAAACTTCTAAAGAGGTCAACAACAGACCTTATTATGATAGTAACAAAATCTGCAAATAGTTTTTCACTTTAATATATTTAATTCCAGTCCCACCCCATTTCATGTCTAGTTCCACAATAGTTTGGTATAGAAAAGATACAACAATCCAAGATAACAATTTTTTTTTGTATTGGAAAGATTTATGTAAAATTTTGCTTGGATGAAGGCACATAACAGTATTACAACTCAATTCTGATTAATGTACAAACAAAACATGGGAATTTTGGTATGATACATCAGTGACTAAGAAAAATGTCAACAATAGTTTTCACGTGAGGAATTCATAGTTAATGTCTGAATGTAATGAAACTCAAGTCATGATGTATTAGGTCCACTTATGCTGGAATGTATATTCAAGCTATTTAAAATTAACAATGGACTTTCCAGAAGGAATTTTTTTGGTTGACTATGCTAGTTTTACTAAAACCAGTAAGAAAACTGTCATTAATCTCCAGTATAAACTGATTTAGAAGCCCCTTGATGGATACGTGGTACATCAATCTTGGAGATGACTAAAGATGTACTCAAATTTCAGTATCATGTCTTCAGTAACTAAAGTTGATAACTTAGAAAAGCCTAAAAAACTAACTTAACAGAACTTGTAACCATAATACAAATGACTAGAGAGTTAACAATTTCAAATAATAACCTGGCCCCAAATCACTGCAAACAACTACTTAACACTAATAATTTAATGGGCTAAGATTATTCAATCCAGGAATAAAAAGCTACATCAGTAAAATTTAGAGCTTAGATTTACTTAGATTTACATGATACAACACTATTTTTACATCCAAAGGCAATTATCAATTTCAGTAAGATTAAAAAATGGAAGATGCTTCATCTCATTTGAGACATTAAATTTTTAATACAATCCATGGAGAACTGCATAAGAATTTTTGATACATATTCAAACTGTATAATCAAAATGCAAGAAGTATCAGAATGGGCCTTCTCAATTCAAAAAGCTTTTAAAATTGCAAATAATGTAACAGCTATTTGTGTTTCATAAAAGTAAGATATTTACATGCTTATTTTCTATAAGTATTATTCAAAATGAGTCATTTGCTAGTATTTATGTGATGGCTAAAGAAACTGCTATTCTGTCACAGAGTTACACACACTTGATGTGATGAAGCTTGTGATTTTGCCTATTATAATTTAGATACTAACAGTTACCAATGACTAAATTTTCACTGTCTTCCATGATTACTAAAAGTAATCACATAAAGAGTATTTACCTATGTGGAGTTTGTTTTAAGCCTAATTCACTGTGGATATGCCATCAACACATGGAGAAAAAATATTTTTGCTTACAGAGTAACCTCTGTGTCACATGCACAAGATTCAGTTTCCCCTTCACATGAATAAATGCTGTTCACAAATATAAAAATAAAATCACATGTGAAAATGAAGTATAAACAGACAACTCTTCCCATTTTATGAAAAATGTACACAAGAAATAGTTGTAAAATACAGAAAAAAAAGACAATGATTATGGATTATGAATGAAACATCAAAGAAAATTATTTCAAGGTTATTCTAATGGGGGATGTATGGCTTGATACAATTTAAAAATTTTAAATATGTAACCTGAATCCATTTCAATTTAGTAACTTACATCTTCTTTACAAATCAAAGGATAGTATTTCTTTCACAACAAAAACTAGGTGCCAGGAACATAGTCCCTTTTCTAGAAGTATTTTTTTTTTAAAGGAAAAACTTCTTTCAAAGTTGACAAAACATTCTTTTGTATTTATAAACTATTACAGTGTTAGATTTTCTTTACAAGTTTTAGGAACAAATAAAATTAGGTGAAGGCAATATAAAAACTATTTTAAAAAATCCAAGCACATTATTTGTATCTGAACTCCCTGTATAATAAGCCCTTTAAATAACATGCAAAAATTTCAATTTGCAGGTTTTAGAAGTACATGAGTCCTCTTGATTATTTTTCTTGCTTTAAGACCATTAACAATCTGAAACCTAAAACTGGTAACTCAGCAAGAGAACACTAAAGGATAAATGTCAAAATTTTTACCTGTGATCTCTTACCTGTTGTCTCAGGTGTTTCCAGATGATTAAATTCAGAACAAGTACTTGGGACCATTTAATATGTAGGTATATACTGTATAAACAACAGCCCTGGAGTTATAATCACTGTTAATAATACTCACGTTAAATGTAACAGGAACAAGAATACCTACCTTCTAACGATGACGATACTCTCGCTCTCGGTCACGCTCTCGGTCCCGGTCTCGGTCCCGGTCCCGGTGTCTCTCTCTCTCCCTGCTTCTCTCTCTATAATAATCATCATGACGATCTCTACTACGGGATTTATGACGCCGACTCTTTTCTCGTGATCTACTATGGTCCCTCTCTCTTGATCGTTCACGTCTTCTAAAAGAAATTACTGGATTAATGCTCCCCATAATTGGATAGTTGAAAAAGTACTGAGTACAGTTTCTTTCCCGTTTGTGGTTTCACTTATTCAGTTAACCATAGTCTCAAATATTAATGAGAAATTCTAAAACTGAACTAACTTTTAAACTCAACACCATTCTGAATAAAGTGAGGAAATTTCAGTCTTGGTTTCATCTTGCCTGGGATGTGAATCATCCTTTATTGCATCATACCCATGCTGTATGTGCTACCTGCTCATTAATCAGTAGCTACACCTCAGTTATCAGACAGACTGTTGTAGTTTTGCAGTGCTCACATCCACGTAACCTTTAGTTTGCCTTAACAGTGGCCCCAAAGTGCAATATTTTGATATGGTTCCTCAAGTGAAAAGGCAAAAAAAAGTTCTTGATCTCATAAGGAGAGAAAAAATCATTACTGAAGTTGTTAAGATCTACAGTAGGAAGCTATGAAATTGTGGAAGACAACTAAATTTGTGCTACTTTTGTGGTAACTACTCAAAATGCAAGAGTTACAACCATGTGTAGGTAAGTGCTTAGTTAAGACACAGATGTCACTATTCACAGTCCAGTATATCAGGGGTTCTAGGAATTCACTGGGTCTTAGAACAGAGTTATGAACATGAGGGAACACTGTACTTTGGTTTTTTTATATCATACGCCAATTCTCCATAAGGAACATAATTCTGTACTACAAACGTGTGAATAAAATAAATTTTTAAAAAAATCTAAGGCAGCAAAACATTCTGTGACATAGTTGAGACTATCCTGTCCTGTTAATATTGATGACTACCAAATCATCAATAAGCATAAACCAAAAACTTCATTTTTAAAAATATCTGCCAAGCCGGGCATGGTGGCACACTCCTGTAATCCCAGCACTCAGGAAGCTGTGGCAGGAGGATCATTTCAAGACCAGCCTGGCTACAAAGTGAGCCAAAGGCCAGCCTGAACTGTATAGCAAGACCCTGTCTCAAGAAGACTAAATAAATCAATAAATGTATCTGTCAAAAAATTGATAAAACATATATGGAAATACAGCATATCACCTATTTAAATTAGTATCCTAAAACACACATAATCGTTACTGAATAAACAGAAAAACAGACAAAATGTCAAATTAGTATCTAGAACATAGATTTTTTAAAGTATAAAATTCACAAAAATCATTCAATATACAATGGGTCTTAAATACAAAGTATTACCACCTATTAACGTAAGTTACCAAAATATATATAGATGGCTCTCCATATCTGTGGGCTCTGAATTCCGATTAAAAATATTTGGCAAAAAACAACTGTCAAGGAAAATGCAAATTTTTTTATTCTCTAAATGGTATAGCATAATAACTATTTACACAGCATTTATATCAGGTATTTTAAATGAAGAAGAGAAGATTTAAAGTACACAGGACTAAATGGCAGGAGAGAGGAAAAAAAAGTATATGGAAAGATGTATATAGATTATAAACAAGTATTTAAATAACAGATTTGAGCACTGGCAGATTATGTTACTGTCAGGGATCCTGGAATCAATCCCTTCAGACACTGTGGGGCTACTGTATATTACAATTAAGTGTCTGTTTTGTATTCTTAGCTAACCAAAATATGACTCATCCACACTCCATTAAGCAACTGTTTACATGTGTGTTAAGGTTTGAAGAAGGTTATGTAGAAATGCCTAATAATTGTGACCATTTGAAAGGATTGGTATTGCATTCCCATTGTATTTTTAAGTAGAAATGTTTTCATGAACTGCCTTAAAAAAAGTTAACCAAAGTTTAAAATCTAAAAAGCATTTTAGAAATTTACAAATGTCTATAGTTTATATATTTCTGAACTAGATAGCTAAACATTATTAGGCACTGAGTTTCTCAATCAAAGTATGCTTTCTGGCTCCTGACTTAAATGCTTGGTAAGATCTTTAGCTATGAAAAATCTGTTCAGATACAATGATTCTTACAGTGGGTCACACTGGTTAAAACAAAGTTGAAGGTCATGCCCAAGACAAAGTTCTTTCCGTTAACCTCATGAAGACGACTCTACTTCCAGATAAAGTACACTTAAGAAGGTTTAAGAACATCATGTGAAGATTAAATATCAAAATTTCAACGTTAGTAATGCTGAAAAAAAAGAAAGAACTACCAAATTCAAGAAAAATTATTTAGAAATGAGCCATCTGCTCATTACTCCCTCATTCAAGAAACACTTATTCTGTATCAGGCAATGGTGACATATAAATCTAGTTCTATAGTAAATAGGATAGCTAATGGCATTCTCATCATCTGAAAATCTTCTAATGGGGGAAAAAACATCAATAACAAGGTTATAGTATATAAAACATATGAAAGAAATAAATATAATGATATGACAGACTAACTTGGGAGACAACTCAAACAACGAGATTAAGTTGAGACACAGTGACTATGAATTCAAATACGTAAGGAAAAAGGATTTCCACAGAAGGAATGTCAAGTACTAAATCAAGCAAGGTAGTCAAAAGTTAGATGTGTCCAGAAAAAAAGAAAGCAAAATCAATTTGTATATGGGGAGAAGTACGAGATTAAAAACATGAACCTTACTCCAAGAGGAACGAGAAGTCAAATAATGCCTTAACATTTACAATTTTACTCTTAAATAGAAGCCTCTGAAGGATTTTTAAGCAAATAACCTGATATTTGACTCAGTATTAAAAATTCACTCTTGCTGCTAGTAAACAGTAAGTAAAATCAAAATCTTATTTTAAAATCCAAACATAGTATTTTCTCCTTTTGTTAACTAGAGTTTCAAAGTCTTAAGATAGGAAAGGTTTACCTCGATCCAGAACCATATGACTTGGATTCAATTCCATGAAGGCAATCTTGCAAAGAGCTAATAAGAACTTTGCAACGGTCATCAGCAGATACTTTGGATTGTTTAATTAAAGAAATTGCAGTTACCAATGTCTCAATAGCACTCCCATAATCACCTATAGGGGAGAAAAGAAACATTCATGTCAAATTTTGTTTTTGAATGCCATGAAACCACTTGGGGATAAAAATGATAAAACCATTGTACAACACAGTATTAAATTTTAAAGTGACTACAGAAGATTAATGTCTTTTTAAAAAGTGTTTCAAAATTTGCAAAGGGTTTCATATTAATGAAATTATATGACTTGCTGTTATAGCTGTGTAAAACAAGTTAACGTTCTGCAAATACAAAAATAAGTAAGTGAGCTGCTTTAAGGTCTCTGAGCCATTAAATTTAAGGTTAGAATCTAAACCTAATTATTTAACACTGAGGCTCTTTCTATTATACACTGTGACATACAGCTCTCTTCAATGCTTTATAAGTCATAGGTAATGATTTGGGAATATGCAAAGAGTACAAGTAACATAAGTAAGAAATACTGATACTTGAAAAATATACAAACCAGCACTGGCATCAGACACAGCTCTTGAAATAGCACTGCTTGAGATTGCCCTATTTCTATTCATGATTTCTTCAAACTCTGCTTCACTCAAAGGAGTTCTAGCAGTATCCATTTCCCTATAAAAGGAAAATTTTAAATTGTTACTCAACAGGTTTTTTAAGTTACTCAAAACAGTAAAAACCAATTCATAATAGAAGTCCTTTATAGCTATTTGCCAGACTGAAGTATGCTATTTATCCTACAAAGAGAACAAGTCTAAGCAAAATTCCCTTACATCGTTCAGCTGAAATAAAACAGCAGTCTAGAAACTTCATCTTTCTGGAGGGTAGAAATGTACTTACGTTTTCTTTTTCTTTCTGGCTTTTTTTTTTTGGAGACAGGGTCTCACTATGTAGTTCAAGCTGGCCTTGAACTCACTATGTAGGCCAAGGTGGCCTCAAACTCACAACAATCCTCCTGCCTCAGTTGCTAGTGGATTTCCCAGAATCAATGTCTTTTTTCCCCTCTTTTCCCGAGCAAATACTTTCATTGCTACATACGAACTTACCTCCCAGGGGGGCCATAGTCACCCCTATCATATGGTGGAGCTCGGCCATATGGGTCTGTTGGTGGTGGACCTCGACTATCTGATGTAGGCATGCCGCTGTTAGTTGGTGGAGGAAAGAAAGCTGGATTCACATGTGGAGCTGGCGGTGGGGCACCTGGAGGTGGTCCCGGAAGATGCGGAGGAGGAGCAAGTGTAAGGGGTGGCCCAAGTGGACCTGGTGGGCGAGGTGGAAAGGGGCCTGGAGGTGGCGGTGGTCCCTGTTGTGGAGGTGGTGGGCCAGGAGGGGGGCCATAACCTGGAACTGGAGGTGGAGGTCCAGGAGGAAGTGGACCCAATGGAGGCTGCCCAAAAGGCTGTCCAGGAAAAAGAACTGGTGGTGGAGGGCGATCTCCTCGATTAGGAGGCCCAGCTAGAGGAGGAGGCAGAACCTGACCAGGAGGAGGAGGACCTGGTGGGCCAGGTGGGCCAGGAGGACCTAAGGGTGGGCGTGGTGGAGTCTGTCCAGCTACAGAAGGGGAGGGGGGGAGAGAAAGAGAGAAAGAAAAAAAAACTTCAATAATAAAGATATTTTAACTTTTACACACCAAGATCATATTTTATAGCATAAGTTAAAAACCAAGATTCTTTCGCTTTAAATGAAACTCATATGTAAATGCTATACTAACAACTACAAAAGTGAAGGATATCCTTACAAATTTAAATAGTTCAATTTATGTTTAAGAAAGATTATACTGAAAATAAAACTTTGAAATTTACAATGCTTAGAGATATTTTCCATCTTTCAGCGTATACACACTACATTGAAATCACCCACCTTATATTCTACTCTGATGCCAAGCTAGAAAGTGAAACAAGGAAAAATGGTCTTGAAAGGGTTTTTTAAGAGGTAAGAAAATAAGACGGATGTATATATTCTATATATAAGTCAAGCAAGTTTGGAGAAAAATAAAGACCTTTTAGGCCAAAAATGGGTAATTCCTCTATGCTGTGCCCCATATGCCATGGAATCCTAGTTTCCAGGAACAAAGGCCGAGTTCCTTTAACAAGATGCTTGATCAAATTTCCTGGATTCCAAAAATAGCATAACAAGGAGAGTAAGTCACATTAATAATACATTACTTGAAAAAGAGAGAAAAGGAAAAGAGGTATTAAGTAGACACATTTTATCAGTAATTTAAGAAAAGTTTTACCTGGAAAAGGTGGGGGTGGCCCTCCTGGTCCTGCTGGCCCAGGAAATCTGTCCCCACCGGGAACAGCCCCTGGAAAACGGCCCCGTCCTCTACCACCTTGTGGAAATGCTGCACGTGAACTGCCTCCTGGAGGGCCAGCTTTACCTTCCCCAGACATTTGTCCTGATTGTGTAGCTGCAAACATCCAAATACTCTTAAGTAGCACTCATTAAAACAGTTCTCTGAAATGTAACCACTGTTAATAGAAACAACTCTTATTTCAAAGTTCACTTATACTATCTATTAACTAGCACAAGCCCCTAGCCTGTGCAACCACTTGAGAATCACTGATAAGGAAAATATTGACATCTAGTAAGTCCTTTTTTGGTACCAGGGGTCAAACTCAAGATCTTGTGCTTGCCAAGCAGGCACCCTTTTTAAGTCTTACTGGGTATAAATGTTTTTTCAAAAGAAAAAAAAAAGTTATTTCCACTGAGTAAATGAGTTACTTTCAAAATACCAGTACTCTGTAGCAGCCAAGACAACAAATTATTCAACAGAAATCTTAATTTCAGTAGTACAAATCATTTAAACTTTGCAATATATTCTTCAGTTGTCTTAAATACTAAAACATTAAAAGAAAACCAACCACTTGAATTGCTGTTAATTATATGTTCACCTATCTCTTTAAATGTTTACACCCATCAGTATGTAGTATCTTTTTCACATTCACTTTACCAAGTGGTGAAAAATCTTGGTGTCACCGGTTGTGGTGGCGCACACCTGTATCCCAGCACTTGGAGGCTGTGGCAGGAGGATCGATGCGAGTTCAAGGCCAGCCTGGGCTACAAAATGAGTTCAAGGCCAGTCTGAACTGCATAGCAAGACCCTGTGTCAAAAAACCAAAAAGAAAACAAAACGAAGTCTTGGTGCCAATCAGAAAACCAACAAATATTTTCTGATTATCAGTGGTTCTCTCTGCAAACGTAACACATATCCACAACAGCTTTCCTTCATGCTAAAGATTACAATGTAGTTTTTCTCTTTCTCTAAGATGGGAAGGATAGACAATAATGGCAGCAATAAAGTATCGTACAGTTTTGGACCTGTGAGATCTACAGAAAAATGTAACAGGACCAGGGTCTACAGTCATAACTAATGATGAAATCAAGTAACAGCAAGGACTTTTAAAGAAAGAACAAGAAAAACAAAATCTCTAATGAACTACTAGATATGTAAACACTAAATATGTAAGTTCCGTAGCATAACATCTAACAAACACAAGCAATATTGTTTAAAATGTAAGATCTTTTAAAAAGGCCTCTGAGAGACTGCTTACTTTTCCTGGACTGCATTTCAAATTGACTCAGGAACTGTTTATTGCACGGAGTTACAACAGGATTCTGGCCATGAAGTTCTCTTTTAGGCAACAGATCCATTAACTTTTTTGAAGATGCTTCAGATCCAACACCAACAAGTGCAAATCTAAGAGGTGGTTTAAAGGAGTAGAGGTAGAAAGTTGAGAAGGAACTAATAGTTACTATTATTAAAAAAGAAATGGTCTAAATGTATTTTTATCTTAGAAGCCCAAAAAATACTTCTTAAAACTACGAAAGTTTATACTCTCATATCTATTAACAAATATGAAAACATACTATATAGAATAACATGTAAGATAAAATTCACTCATTTAAAATGTACAATTTTAGTAGTTTCAGTATATTCAAGACTTCTACAATTACCATTTTTAGAACATTTTCATCATTCTCAAAAAAGAAACTCCCATCACCAGTAGCCTTCACTCCTATTTTCTCCCATCCCTCAAACCAAGGAATCTACTTTGTCTCTATGGATTCACCTACTCTACAATTTCATGTAAATAGGATTATACATATGTCCTCTTTTACAACCAGCTTCTTTTACTTAGCATAGTAACTTGATGATTCATCCATGTTAGATATATCACTTCATTTCATGACTAATATTCTATGATAGCTATACTGTATTTTCTAAAAATGCATCCATCAGCTCATAGGTAGTAGGATTGTTTTTACACTAAGATAGCTATAATAATAAAAAGCGTTGGTGAGGATGTGGAGAAACTAGAACTCTCATGTATTAACAATGAGCATGTAAAATAGTTATCACTACCAACTCCCAGTTCCTTAAAATGCTAAAGAAAGTTATCATTTAATTCCACTCCTAGGTATATAGTCCATAAAACCAAACATTCACACAAAACTGGTAAATATGATATTTATAGGGATATTTCCCTTAATTGCAAAGAATCCAAATGCTCATCTAATGGATGATGGATTTAAAAATAAAGTGCTATATTCATATAATGGGATATTATTTGAATAAAGGCTGATAAAAGAAAAGCTGATGCCTGCTGCAACACAGATAAACTTTGAAAACATTACACCAAGTGAAGGAAGTCAGACACCAAAGGCCATGTTGTTTGATTTCATCTATAAGAAATGAATAAGCAGGATATCCAGAGTAGACAAATCCAAAGACAGAAAGTACATTAACGGCTGTCAGCAGGGAGGTGGGCAGACTGGGTAGTGACTGCTCATGGGCACAGGGTTTCTAGGGTGTCGAAATGTTCTGAAACTAGATGGTGGCAATGGTTGCTCAACTCTGTCAGTATGCTGAAAATCACTGAATTGCACACTTTAAATGGATATATCTTATGGTATAAGATTTATATCTCTAAAAAATAACCTAAAATAACTTAAAAACTAAACTATCAAGCAGTATGATTACAGAATTAGCCTAGATTATTAGGGTGGGGGGCTCTTAATTAGGTAAGAAACTTTCTTCTCTAATGTTCAATATGGTCCTTGACCAGATCTCTTACTCTACTCAGCAAATGTATAAATGGATTATCTGAATCACAATATTACAATTTAATTGGGCTGGGCTATATATAGCTCAACAGTAAAGCATCCATCTACTCAGCATAAACAAGGCCCCAGGTTCAATCCCCAGCAGCAAAAGAGAAGAAAACTTCATTAAACAATTATTCATTCATAGAGCACCGTCTCTTATTCTCACATATTCTAAGGTTGATGTAAACAAAACAAAATCCCTGCTCTTGAGTAGTTTATAATCCAGTGAGGAAAGATAATAAATAAGAAAAAAAAGGGAATTAAACATAAATTATGAAAGTTGATGTTTTATAGAGTGCTCAGAAAAGAAAACTCTTCTAATAGTTTGAGTCCTAACTGAAGTGAAAGATTGAACCATGGAGCTGGGTACTGCCTTGGGCCTATGGTTCCAACACCTGGGTATGAATTCAATGCCAGCCTGAGCAAGCTCAAATGAAACATCCTTTCAGAAAAAGAAAAGAAAAATGAGCCATGTGGATGGATATTTGGGGAAAAAAGGAGTAAATCGCTAAAGTTCTAACACAGAGATTTGCTGAAAAAAACAGCAAAGGGACTGACATGACCCCAAACAAGTAGAAAAGTAGAATAGTAGAACACATAAGGAAACAGATTACATATCACCTTGCAGACCAAGGTAATAACATTGAGATAATAAACCATCTGAAGATCCTGAACAGAATATTAGTATTATCTTAAAAACAAATAAACAAAATAAGCCCTTGAAAAACATCTATGTGGAACTAATACACCCCAGGAGATTTGGGGGGGGGGGCGGCAACAGGGATGCCAGTTCAAAGCTACTGCAAAAACTAAGATGAGATGATGGTGACTTGAGACAAGTGAAGCAATATAAAGCCACCGTATTTTTTATTCTTTACCTAATTTATATGCACCATAATTTATCACAAAAAAAAAATCCAGCCCAGTACAGTGGTACATGCCTGTAATCACAGCACTCTAAGGCTGAGGCAGGAAGAGCCAAGATTGAGCCCACCCTGGGCAACTTAGCAACTTAACGAGAACTGCCTCTAAACAAATTTTTAAAAGGGGTTCAAGCTCTCGTACTGAAAAAAATAAATCAACCAACCTACCTCAAGGTTTATATAAAACCACACCTGCTGAAACATTATTTATGATAGGCAAAAATGGAAACAACCGAAGTAGCAAAAAATAAGAAAGGAAGATGGGTGTTTATTGCTAAATATTTGTCTGTATCAAACCTTTTAAAAATATGCAAATTGTAATAACATTTTTTAAAGGAAAATCCTGAAAGTATATATAGAGTAAATATGTGACAATATATAGATGGTTCAGTTGGTGCCATTAATGCATTTTCTTACCTTTGGATATTTATATTTTTAATGTTCCCATATGAACCTATTTAATTTATAGTTTCATAATCAAGAATAAAAAGCAATACATCCAGGTTACCCACATTGTTCTCCAGTTGCCCATTTTCTCACATCTCAACCACAGGCAGATTACTATATCTATAAACTGTCATTTCAACCAGAGATGGAGAAAACTCAGGAAAACAGGCCTAGTCTGTCCTCAACCAACTCCGTTGGTTTTACTGTGCTAAGTAACAAGGTATATGTAAAAAAAAAAAAGTATGTATCTCTGCCTAAGCTCCTCCAGTGTAATCATGTGTCCTATGTTTCTAATTAAACAACATCAAGGGAAACTAACTTTATAAATTATAATCAACAGCTACTAACATAATATAAACTCAAATTCTTACCCTTTTGACTGGCCATTTGCCCGATTTTCAAAAAATTTTATCTCCAAAATATCATTTACTCCCAAAGAATGAACTGCTTCAGTTAAGTCTTCATCTGTTGTCCACTGTAAGACATGTTTACCTTATTAACCATAGAAACATATCCAGAATTTTTATTACTCGAATGGCAGCTTTTATTAGTAAACTCAAGATAAAATTATTGCTCAGTGCAAATTTAAGAATAATTACTAGCAGTTAGCCTCCAATTTTTAAAATACTACAAAGACCCTAACCTTCACTCCCTTAAGAGTTTTGGAAATAGAAAGTACATACCCTCAGAGGTAAGATTTTTACTCTTAAGAGTTTCTGGTTTCTTCCAGCTTTAAACTGCTATGATTTTAAATTCTCAATAAAACCAATCTCACTTGTTACTTCCTCCTTTTAAAGGAAAATATTGTGTGAAATAAATTTCATCTTATCCTTGAATATAAAATGGAAAGACAAAAAACTAACATGAATTGAGTACCTACTATGTACTTTAGATCAACTATGTAACTCTTAAAACGCTGTAAGCCCTATTATTTCCATTTGACACAAGAGGAAACAGGGCAAACAACTAAGTCACAAAAATAAGAGATGATGGAACTAAGGTTCAAATTCTTTAGCAACTACATTCTCATAAATACACTTACTGTTTCCAAAGACTGCTTAGATTGCATTGTAGAAAGTTTGTCTTTAGTCTAAAAAAAATGTTTTTAAGTAAAACATTTTTTAGTTAGGCACACAAACTTACAAGGAGCACACACTTGTAATCCCAACCATTGGGGATGCTTATGCCAAAGGATTACAATGAGGCCAGCTTGGGAAACTCGGCAAGAACTTGTCTCAAAATAAAAAATAAAAGAGCTGGAAGATATAGCCCCGTAGAGAAGCACTTGCCTAGCATGTATGAATCCCTGGGTTCAATTCCCAGTACTGAATAAAAAATAAGTAAGTGAATGTTTTCAACAAAGTAGAAAAGTACTGAGGTTTATTTATTTTGATTTTTAGATCTATATATAATTTCAAACTTTGAAGTATAACCGTAGAGATGAAAGATTCTATAGGATTATTTTAGTGAATATTTCAGGTTTAATGCTAATACAAACAGATATACTGGACATGCAGTTAATGAAGCTCTTAGCCAATCATTTTAAAGTTTCATGAAACAACTCAAAACTAAAATACAAAGTACGTAGCAGTACTTTTATAAATCATATTTCAAAAGAACAAGAATGACACTTAAGTCTGCATTTTAAAGTAGAAAATGAACAATATTTTAAGACTATGAGTGGTTTTCATGTCTTCTGAATCCTGATTTGAAACCCTATGTGAACATTTTTCTTAGTAAAATTGGAGTATCTGAAGTGAGCAAGGAATAGTAACATAAAGAAGAACAACTGAAGACAAAAATTATTTGCATTTAATTGGTATGTCTACCAAGGTGAGATAAAGGACACAAAATTCAAACGGAATTGAAACTAATGGTCTTTGAAAGGCACCTGATTTTGCTCGTCATCAAACACTTAGAAAAAAAAATACAATACCTTCGAATTTTTATTTTAAAGCTCCAAAAACACTAGCTATAGCAATAGTTATAATTTAATTCTTGTTACTTTACTCACCCAAGTTAAATTTCCAATATATAATGCAATTCTCTTTCCAGTATATGTATAGACAACATTCGGTGCAGCTCCTTTCCCCACGTCATCACCAACAGTTGGCGGGAGAGTATCCATGTAGTCCCGGTCTTCTGGAGCATCTCCATTATTTGCCGATGGGGAGATGACATCATCATACAAATCTATCTGATCATGTCCACCATATTCCGCTTCCTGAGACACAGAAATAATGCTCCAGGTTATACAACAGTCAAAATACTACCAAACAGATTTGGATACAAATTCATTCAACATTCTAAAAATCTAATGACAGAAAAAGGCTCAAAAAACCCAGTACAGGTCTTCCCACTTAATACATATACTTGAATGGTGACTATAACTAAAACTTTTTTTAGAAGTAAAATATTCTTAAATAATAATACATGAATGTAAGTAGAAAACTTTTAAAAGAATATTTGATGTAAGAATATCACAAACAAAAACCAGAGGCATTGTAAATTTTCAGTGGTATTCAGTTCTTGCTCCCAATCCTGAAAAAGCTAAGTTTCAGAAAAAGACAAGTAAGCTGAGCCACAGAAAAGAGATGAAAAAATGACAAATGATCTATAGAAACAATCAATGAAATACAAAGCTATCCAAATTAGTACCTCACAATAATATTCTCAATCAACAAAGAACCAGTGCTTACCTGACTTTTTAGATGTCTAGTCAAATAGATTAGGAAAAGTATACAAATACAGATCTAGTAAACCTTTGCCACTGAGTTTCACCAGCAGAATTAAAGCAATCTAGTGATAACACTGACATGCCTAAATGATAACCAAGGAATAAAGGAGAAGAAAATAAAATAGGTGAACAGTACAAAATTAGAATAATGATAAACACAAGAAAAATGCAGTGTAGGTATTAGCACAGCACACACCACCATTTAATTGCCTTTGGTAACCTCTACTGGCTCACGAGATTGACTAAGCCTGTAGCAGAGATGAAACTCCAGAGTAGGAGCTCAAATCAATTTGAAGTATTTTATTCTTCTGAAGCAGAACATTTGCAATAAAAGGAAAACGATAATTACACTATGCCTTAACTGCTCAGACACAATTCAGCATATACAATTTATTAACAAATTAGGAAGAAATGATAGTTTCAGGGATCAGTATGCGGACAATGACCAAGAGAAAGCACTTGTATGATAGAAAAGAGATCAGTAAGAGATTATGGGAGCATGGCTATTGTTCTGTTATTCAGAAAACAACCTGAGTGAGATATTTTTAACAAGAAACCAAAAAGCAAATGACTTAGAGAAAAGAAAAAAAAATTCATACACATACTCAGACATTAAATGTGTAATGTCATCTTTAGATAATCTCATAAATGAGCTAACTTACTAATTATATAAAAGAACTTTTACATTTCAATTTCATTTGTCATAACACACAATTCTGTCATATTTATTTCACAAGGGGTTCAGGATACTAAGGTTGTATCAGAGAACAAAATCATTTTTAGCAAAGAGAGGAAAGAAACTAAGGCCACAAGTCACTAAATAATGCCACTAACTTTATGTTGTCTCTATGCAACAGTCTCTAAGAAGTGAGTATTAAAGAAATATACTGAAATTGCAGTGACAGTAAAAACAAAAACAAAAAATGAGCCTAAGTTTTGTTTCAGGTGGTATGGATGCAACCAACAGTAATTTCATATACTTAAGTTACTACAAAGCTTCCCACAAGGGGTAGTGGACACTTCAAACTCTTGACAATCCCATTCTGTACAACAAGTACAATTATTACTCAGAAGGAGTTGTATTTCCAACCTAACAGCAAAGACTAATCACAACATATGGTCTGAGGGAGAGTAAAACAACATGCAAGAATAGCAAAGCTAAACATTCAAATTTATACTTTTACTTACACTACAGGTTAAGATACTATGTTTTTCTTTAATTGTAAATCCGAAAAAATTTACATAAGTAGACAATAATTTACAAGCATTAATTGCAGCTACACTAACATGGTATATTAAAAGCACTATTTTTATATGTCAATGAATTCCTACACTGACAACAACCCACTTTCCACATTGATACCCTTCTACCAATACTTAAGAATCAGCCATTTTGTCCGGTAGTTGGACCAGAAGTATGATGCTAAATGAGACCACGATCCTGGCGTTGGAGCTCTTGGTGGACTAATTAGATTCAGTGTTTCTTAAGGCCCCAAACAGTATATATTTGGACTTTATGAAAAAATATTAAGTAATCTGAATACATTTGCCATGATTATTTTTAAAAATGCAAATCAAAGCATTAACTCTTGTACTATCAGTAACTTCTTTTGAGCTTCATAATATTGTATTTATCTTTCATATTAAAAAATACAGAATACATCGTTTCATTTCAACTAAAATCAAGGAATCTGCACTTTCTGAAATTATGCAAAATGTCCACCACAGGTCACATATAAAGAGAGCTCTGAAAAACTGAACAAATAAAAAAACAAAGGTTTCTACTTTATCAAGGAAAAATAGTCAAATACTGCCAAATTCTATGTGAAGTGTTTTCAACTATTACTTCTAATTTTAACCGAGTTAACACTGTTACGTGTGATAATACAAATAGCTGTTGCCTAGATAGAAAAAGCACTTAAAAATAAGATGAGTAGAAAAATGACCAACATCCTATTAGCTCCATGAAGGCAATGTTTCTCAAGCTTCTTCACAAGGAATCATATTTTTAGGACAGTTTTTCCCTAAACATCCTTATAAATGTTTAATATCACATATATACTGTATATACTATATAGCATTATTGGAACTACCAACAGAGCTATCAAAGTATTCTTCATTCTCCTTCACAGCCTCAATTATGGCTCTCAGCAGTCCTAAACTTATAATTAATACCATATGTACACTGTAGATACTATCAACAACACAAGTAAAGGTCATGTTTCAAAGCCAATCTACTTTAACAACAATAACAGTAACAACAACAGGATGTAACAGTCATGTCCATTTAAAAAAATAAAAGAGGTAGAGGGTAGCATTTTGCATTTAACAAAATGTATTCTACACCACAGAAGAGAAATACTAACACAAAGTCCAACTGTATATAACCTAATACATAACAGTTGTTTCTCTGTATTAATAGGGCATTGATTCCAGCATATCACTCTCAAACTGGTACAAGTATCCCACAATCTGCAGCTGATGCAATATAGTACATAAGCAACACACATCCTTTCCTATACTTTGTCATTTCTAGATTATTTACAATACTTTATAATTTAAGCTATGTAAGTAGCAGTTATCTCTATGTAACTTGTTATACTAAGAAAAAGTCTGCTCAATCAGTCTGCTCAAATTTTTACCCCAAATATTTCAGATCTGTGGTTGGTTGAATCTGTGATTGTGGAACCTATGGATACAGAAGACTAACTGTACTTAAGAAAATAATCACTTTCTGATTATGTTTTGAGTACATATTTGAATCAGTTTATAATCCCTGTAAGAATCTCAACAGTGAGGAAGCCAAATTAATGCTTACAATATGCCACACAAACCACAAAGTGCATAACTAATAGGCAGCTATATTAACTAGGCTCATAAACAATAAAATCCAACTGACGAGTCCTACCTTCCCGAAGCACTTCTTTCTATCCATGTGTCTGAATCAATACCTACTTAAACCTCATTGTGAATCTTACAAACTTATCTCAAAACCACTGTCTATTAAACATAAACTATGAGAGAAAATGTTGCACTGATTTGTGTCCAATAAACCTATTTTCTATAACTGGCTAACCAATTGGCTAGAGTAAATAATGACTAATAAAGCAAAATGATTCATGAAATGCAAGCTGACTTGAAGATGACTAGGTCCTTAACTCCTAAATTAATTTTTTTTTCACCTACACTACTACCTCTATTTACTTAATGTTAGATGGTCAAATTGCTATCAATGACCCCAGAGCCTAACAAACCAGAAATTAAATTCTACAACTAAATTCTACATAAATAGCTTCTGACCTCCAAACAAGCAAAATAACAAATCACTTCAATGCACAGTACAAGTTGAGCATCTTTAATCAAAAAAATCCAAAACTGTTTTAGTGCCAACATTTGAAAGCATTTCGGATTTCAGATTAGGGATGCTCAACTGGTAAAAGTCTATACAAATATTCGAAAATATGAACTCACGACCTGAGTTTTCCTGAAAATTCACAGAATTTCTCTTCATCCCCATCTCTCCACTATAAATAAAATTCTACAGATAAAAACATGTAAGAGTAGCAGCTACAAAAAAGGACTTGTCGGTATGTTATAATTATGTGATTGTCTTTCACCTTCAACCCCATAGCATACTCCAAGGGTAGAGACTATGATATCTCTTGCTGTTGGAATTCTTAAGCAGTATTATTTTGAAAAATTTAACATTTTAAATTATTATTTAGCTTGGGTCAAAGTAAAGATGTCTGAAACTACTAAATACTAGGCCAGTGAACTACTACAACTGAATACAAATCCCAGTCCAAAGTAAACTGATACACTGAAGTGTATCAATTGCAAATAAAATAGAGCTTTGGAAGCAATTCTACTAAACCAGCTATTTTTAATTTGGAGACATTCAAAAACCTTCAATTCAGAACCAAACAGGACCCATGAAGAATTAAGTCAACCCCCTGTATACTCCCCACCGTCACTCTCTATTCAATTTAAATTTATTTGGTTAAAAAAAAAATTCTACCAGTTTCACCAATTTTTTCTTCACTCAATCCCCACACTAATTTCTTCTAAGACTGCCAAATGCTTCACTTTTTGAATACTGTGCTTATACCAACATTTCAAAAAATTTCCCGAAGGATAACTTTAAAATAGTGGAAAATGGGAAATAATTGACTACAGAGTATCAAAGTTACAGCTCCAATTAGAACTGCAGCTCATGCTAGAGTAAATATTTTCTAAAATATTTACAGGAACTTAGAAGCCAAGATAAAAGACTAGTTAATGATACCTTAGAAACTTTTAATCAACTATTAGCAGTGATAAAAATATTTCTATGATAGTAACATTAAAAAAGGACAAATCTTAACAATGACTACCAATGTTTTTGTGGTCATTTTGTTGTTATTTTTGTTTAGGAATTAACAAACCAAGCAGACTGCAAAGACCAATCATGTACAAAATAGTATCTCTACTTAATTTCTCTATTAATCTATTCAAACATGAAAACTTTACTGTTAAAATTATACAACTGCATTAGCTGTAATTCTATAAGTACAAGTCAATGAAGAGTTAGATTAAAAAAAAAAACCTATAATGTAGTCTTCATTGGGCCCACAAAATTTTAATCTCTTCTCACCTCCTGCTTAGCAATAGTTACTGCACAAAGATAAGAAAGCATCACTCCATCCAGTTATCAGGGTAAAGGAGACCTCTCTTCCAAATTAGGTACACAAAAAAACCAAAAATATTTCATGAAGAGATACTGAAAAAAGCCTAGCTTCCTCACTGTGCAAAGAAAGGTAAAGGAATGCATTTTATTGTAGAACAGCTAATGAAATTATCTTGAACACTTTTTTCCTTAAATTTTTTAATTTCACAAACACTTCTTCAAAGCAAAATAAAAGATAATAGAAAATTTGGAGACAGATCTTTTGCAAAAGAAGGAGACCAAAACATGGAGGGAGGGAGGATGGATAAGGGGAAAAGAACGAAAAATTAAGGTGTTATGTACATGCAGCAATTCCCCATGAGGAATGTAATCACTGTGTACAGCAAACATATACTAATAAAAAATAAAAATCGACAAAAAGCAATTCTGAAGAGGAAGCATCTAAGAGCTCTTTACAAACCATGTACTTAACTGTTGCGTTACTTGCAGTTATGGCTGTCTTTTGGATGTGATGTTAACACTCACTTGATAAATGAAAAAAAATTTCCTAGAGATCTTTTGTCTACTGACCATAAAAGCATTAGAATCTTCACCACTCAAGAGAAGTATTCAAAATATAAAATATAAATGAAAATTGCTTTTCTTTCTTAATATTTAAATCTGAGCCACAGAGTCATTCCGAAAAACAGTAAAGATTTCTGGGTTTCCATATCTTTAAAAATTTTAACTCCTAGTCGCAAATTGGACTTAATGGAAGGGTGGTGTGAATTAACCAATGGAATTTTATTACGGTTCTCACATGGACCTGGAAAATAAGTTTTTAAAAAAGCTTTTAGATGCATTGTGGTTAACAAAAATCTGGTTTTTTAAAATTTTACTATATAAAACGCAGTGAAGATGTGAACAGCAGGCTTAGAGCTTAAACAGCAATCCTCTAATAACAAGGACGCTACCACAGCATCAAACATAGCTCGGCAGTTAGCTCTAGGCAATCGTGGCCTCTGAGATACCGGAAAAACCGTACATTCTCACTTTCTCCAGCCTTTCAAAAGGTAAAGCAGCACCCTCGAGGGATAAACACTTTGTTTTCAAAAACAAGATCATTTCTGCAACTCTTATTTTTCAATCATACCTTAAGAACTTCGAGTAAGTGTTCTTTCATTTTAATCACTCTGCTTTGCTGGTGAGCTACCACCTTTTTGTTCAACCACCGAGCTTCTAAGTCTTCTTTCTGGCCGAGCCATTTATTTTCACAGGTATTCATTCTCATCACAAAGGCCAAGAACAACTGGGCCTCAAAGGCATTGCAAGACCTCAATGCATAAAGCAGGCAAGCGCGCAGCCTTTAAAAAAACGATCCATGGGTCCGAAAGTCAAAGGACTTGTTGCAGACGTGCCCACCCCGAAGCCACCTCCACGCAGGAAGAGGGGAGGAGGAAAGCGCCACGCCGAAACCTGTCGCAAACGCGAACAGGAGCCCAGGAGACCCGGCGCGCGGGATACAAAGAGATCTGAACGCGGCCTTCCATGAGGCGACCGGGCGCGGACAGGGAGACAAAATGGAGCGCCGGCAGAAATCGGAGCCCAGGCGGCGGGGCCAGGCCCACGGGGCTTCCTCGCCGGCCGGCGCACACGCGGCCCGGCCCCCGGGCCTAGCGCGGCGGGAAGCGCCCGCGGGCCGCCGCCAACAATGGGGCGTGAGGCCGCGGCCGCGGGAGGGCTGGCGGCGGCCCGAGGGCGCGTTGCAGGCCCCGCGGCCCGCAAAACGGCGCGGTCTACCACGGGAGCCGAAGGGCGGCGCGCCAGGTCCAGGTGCGGGGTCGAGGTGGGCGGCGCGGGCCGGAGGCGGAAGGGGCGCACGGTCTGCAGCCGCGCCGGCTCGTGGCCCGCAGCAGGCTCGGGGCGGCGTCCAGGCCGCAGCGCCGTCCGCGTCGGCGGCAAGGCCCAGACGCTCACGTACCTGGTTGAACTCTTCGCCCACATCAGCGTAGATGTCTATATGGTCCACACCGTCCGCCATCTTCCCTCGGCCGAGCCGCCGCTGCCGCCACCTCCTGCAGGTCCGCCCGCCGCCGAGCAGCAGCGGATCTGGCGGCGGGGGCGGGGCGCGCTGCGTCACTTCCGAGGGCCGAGGACGCAGCGGG
This sequence comes from Dolichotis patagonum, assembly GCA_004027295.1. Taxonomy (NCBI): domain Eukaryota; kingdom Metazoa; phylum Chordata; class Mammalia; order Rodentia; family Caviidae; genus Dolichotis; species Dolichotis patagonum. The sequence continues at coordinate 44,343 of PVJX010009143.1, forward strand.
GTGGTGGGGCGAAGGGGCTCTGCGGCCCGCTCGGCGGAGGGGCGGGTAGACGGGCAGGGCGGGGGCTAGGCTCTTTGTTTTGTGTGTCTGGGTTAGGCCTGGGGGCAGGTCGGAGGTTTGCGGTTCCCCAGTTCCAGGGGCGGGGTTATCAGTGGCTCCCGCTTATTTCCGGAGACTTTCACGTGGCCTCTAGCACACACACACACACACACACACACACATTAAAAAAAAAATCTTCATTTCCAGTTTTCATGTCCAGGGCTTAGAAGATGTCCAGGATCAAAAACCAAATGTAACCCCTGGGCTTTATGTGAGCTTCTCAAGATTAACAGTATCTTCTTATTACTGCAATTCCTTACAATTTTATTTACATCGTTAACTGCTAGATATTGGGTGAATATCTTGAGTTATTTGCACTGTTTATAGTTCCATCTCAATTTTCAGGGTAGTCTTTGGCTCCTTTCGTCTCTCCTGTTGTCCTTCATTAACTTTCATTTTTTCCTCCTTTGATGTATAGATTTTCTTTGCAGAGTTCAGATGATTCTAACTTCATCTTATTCACACACCAAGGAGGAGTATGTTGAGGCCAAGAGCTTCTCGATTATGTCCGACACAGGAGGGATCGAAAAAGGGTTTTATTAGGTCTAAACATCGCGTTTTACAGTTATTTAACCGGAGTTAAATGGACAGTTAATGTTTTTGCCCTCAAACTTTATTCAAAGATATCACTCCAGTTTAAAACCTTTCCCGCCACACACCCATATTTTTTCTTTTTAATGCATGTAAAAACCTGTCGTGTTAGAATGTGTTTCTTCAGGTATGTACTGGCCAAAAATCATAGTAAGCCAAGCAACAGCTGTATTTGATATGATACAAAAAACTTGGACATGGCTCAAACTTCTAGTCAGGCATTTAGCTAGATGATCTCAGTTAAATTACTTTCATCTTCAGTCTTTAATATCAGAATGTAATAATATCTCCCTCTCCAAGTTTGCAGGTTGATGGTAGATTAATATGCAAAGTGCTTGGAAACACTGATTTGTATTCTTCTCATGAAGCATTATTGAGAAAAGGAGCCATTCAAGAGTGATTGCATTTTTTAGATTGGTGGTATGGTAGGCAGAATGGCCCACCATCGATGTTCATATCCTGATCTTTGGAGCCTATGAATATGTTAACTTAAAAAGTAAAAGAGACTTTGCAGATACATTAAATTAAGGTTCTTGAGATAGGAAGATTTTCTTTGATTATCTGGAGTCCTTATAAGTGAACAAGGGAGGTAATAGAATCAGAGAAGATGTGGCAAATGCAGTTTATGTTGGAGTACACAAAAATCATTTCAAGATTTGTTCTGACTTATGTTGTTGCCTGTACAGGGTCATATGTAACTGGGCTACTATTTTCTTGAAAGTAATGGGTTCTTTTTCTATGGCTGCTTTTTATCTCTTAGACTTTGAAAATGTATTTGTTTGTGATGCTTTGAATTTACCTAACCTCTTAATATATGGACTCACATGGTTCATGAGTTCTGGAAAATTCTCAGCCATCTGAGAAGGAAGGATAAAAATAAAGGAATTGTTTTAGCTTCTAGGACAAAAACCTCATAAAATAATAGTTGTGGGGTCCACTAAGTAATTCCCTTAGTTGCTGTGACACAAATGAGTGTGAGTGTATTCTAAACAACAAATACGTGCAAGAAAAAAAGGAAGATTGATTCTCAGGCATTACCTCTTCAAACATTACTTCTGGTTCCTATTGTCTTCTCTCCTTCTATGATTCTAAATAAATACAGTAATACCTCAGTTCACAAACACTTCTGTTTTTGCAAACAAGTTGATTCATGGTCAGAGTCATTTGGTAAAATTTTGCTTCATGAGCTCAATATTTGGTGATGAACACACCTGCAGCCATCCTTTCTACTTTGACTTGTGATCATGGCTTCTTCCAGTTGAGATCATAGTCGCAGACAGACCTGTGCACTTTCTCTGTGAAGCTTTATTGTGTGCTTCTTAGCACATACAGTACTGCAAAGTATTATTTAATCTGTTGTGGCTCCAAAGAAAGTGCAAATCAAGCACAATGGTAAAAAGAATGTACAGAGCAATGATGAAGGTAACAAGGCAGTGTACAGCAAGAATGATAAGAATGAAGTTTTGAAGAAAATGACCTCTGAATTGAAGAAAGAAATTGTAGAAAAGCATGAGTGTAGTATTCATGTGACTGACATGGCCTCAAAGTACAAATGGCAAAGTCAACAGTCAATTATTTTGAATAAAGATGCTGTCAAAGGAGCTGATGGGGCAAAAGGAGTAATAGTGTTAACTGAGGAAAAGACAAGTGCCAGGAGAAGTAGAAAAACTTTTGTTAGTATGCTTGAATGAAAAACAGTTGGCAATGATGGTGTTAGTGAAAAGGTCAGGAACTTGAACAGTGATTCCTCTTCAAGTGCAAAAGGTGATGCATTTAAAGGGTAGAAGGTGGCTTGATAAATTCCACAAGAGAAGTGGCTGTGCAGTGTGACATGATTCAGCTTCCAGTTCTAACAAGGCTACTACAGAAGCCTACAAAAAAGAATTCATGAAATTCATGAGTGCAGGAGGATGTATTACTCAGTAAATATTCAACTGTGATGGAACAGTGCTCTTCTGAAAGAGGATGCTGAACAGAACCTATATCGCAGAGGACAGAAAGGCACCATTGGGCCACAAACTCATAAAGAACAGATTGATCCTTTTGCGGTGCGTGAATGCAAGTGTCAATATGAAGATCAAGCCACTACTGGTGTACCATTCCCAGACCCCTCGTACATTCAAGGAAAAGAATGTGAACAAGGACAGACTTCCTGTCATATGGAGAGCCAATGAGAAAGTGTGGGTCACAAGACGGTTGTTCATGGAATGACTGCACGAGGTGTTCACACACACCATTAAGAAATAGCTTTCTGACAGCCAGCTGCCCAAAAGGTCCCTTCTAATGGACAGTGTCCCAGCAACCCTCCAGCCTTTGTGGCTGAGTATGATTTCATAGAGGTCAAATTCCTCCCCCACTGCTACAACAGCTCTTCTACAGCCTATGGACCAGCAATCTTCAACTTCAAGAAACTACACACAAAGGCAGTCACCGAAGAGGCATCCCTGACTCTGAAAGAGTTCTGAAAGAAATGTTTCAGTGTCCTCCATTGCATCAACCTAATTGACAAAGCCTGGCAAGATGTCATGTACCAGACTTTAAACTCAGCCTTGAAGAAACTGGCCAGAATTGGTCGCTGAACATGACGTTGGAGGGTCTGATTGTGTCAATGGGCAAGAGTCTGGGTCTGGATATTAATGGTGCAAAGCGTTGCTGCTTGAGGACTACAAAGAATTCCTGATGATGGAAGAACTTGCAGAAGAGAAGAAGGCTGTTGTTGAGGAGCATCCCACTGAGGAAGAGGAAGACAGGGAAGAGGTTAGCAGTGATGTGGTAAAATCCTTTATGGAAAAATGGAATGAGTGCCAAGATTTCTTCGAGAAGTACAACTCCCAACAGAACTGTAATGAACATAGTTTTGAATCTGCTGAATTTTAACTTAGTCTCTCATTTTTGGGGAGTTATACAGCGCAAGAAAAATAACAAGTGACATTAGACAGATTCTTCATCAAAATTGATCCTGCAGCTAAGAGACAAACAAGAGAGGAAATCCCTGAAGGAAATCTCCCCAGTTTTCTTATAGAGGGGCACTCTCCCTTCAAACAATAACCTTCTTCCCACCTTCCTTCCAATCTTCCATGTCAGAAGTCACTCAGGCAAGATTAGTGTTCTCTCTGCTCATACTGTGTTGTACTGTGTTTTGTTTCACATTTTTGTAGTTGAAAATACATATGACTTCGGGTAGGTTAACTTTATTTACATTGAACTTTATTGGAAAATTTTGTTTCGTTTATGACCCAGAACTGTGGAACAAATTCAGTTTGTTAACTGAGGTAGCACCAAGTTAGACTTTTTATTTCTGAGACAGGATTGCCCTGTGTTATCTAGGCTGACTTCCAAATCATGGGCTGAACTGATCCTTCCACCATAGTCACTCAAGAGTGGGGACTATAGGCACATTGCACCTCGCTAACTCTCTTTTTCCTTGTTTCCTTAATTTTGTCTCCTTATATTTCTTTTTGGGTAGTTTTTTCTGATATAGTTGCTAAATTACTGATTCTCATATGGTGTTAACTCATCTATTGAGATATGAACATTATGTTTTTGTGATTTTAAATTTAAAAATATTTTAGAGCTTAGTTTTGTAGCACATAATACATATTGCCCAAATTGTCAGCCTTGGAATTTATCTTGACTTATTTTGGTTTGCCTTTACTCCCAGGGTGCTGTATTTTTACATACTGGACCAAAATGTAGTTTACCAAGGTCTTCACTGTTGGAAAGTTCTTTTCTTTTTTTTTTTTTTTGGTACTGGGGATTGAACTCATGACCTTGTGCTTACCAGGCAAGCATTTAAGCCACTGAGCTAAATCCCCAGCCCTGTTGGAAAGTTCTAAAGTCCATGTTTTATTCCTCTAGATATAAACACTGTAGCTCAGTCTCTGCTATCTTTTTGAATTTAATAATGCCCTCAAGGGCAAGACTATTCTTAATATGTGAACCCTATCTTCTTCCTAAACAAGTGATTACTCACTTACCCTCTTATTAGCTTTTTGATGATTTTTCAACTAACTCCTTACTTGTGATTTTTAAAAAATGAAACATTAATATAAATTATAAAGAAAAATTTGTAATAACAACTTGGCCACTTATTCTCCTGTATCTCAGACTCTTTGTTACACATTTATGATCATTAATGTATACTGATGAAATGTTGGAGATTTGGATTTTTGTCCTGGATCAAGAGCTGATTATCCTAGACAAATCTTTCACCTGAATTTCTTTGTGGAGTTCTCTCCAAATTCTGAAGTTCTTTTACTCAGATCTTCAGAGAACTGAAAATCAAAGTTTCTTTAGGAGGAATTCAACAATGACAAGGTAAATGTTACAGAGAAACTGCCTTTTAGCCTTCTTCCATTAATTTCTTACTGATGTCCTAACAAATGACTACAAATTTAGTAAGTTAAAATAACAAAAATTTATTACCTTATAGTTCTGGAGATCAGAAGTCCAAAATAGGTTTCATTGAACCTATCAAAAGTTCAATGCATTTCTTCTGCTTTTCTTTTTTAGAAGAAAATCTGTTCTCTTTCTTTTAATAGCTTCCCACATTTCCTAGTTGTGGCACTTTTCCCATAGTTCCATAGCACCAATATAAACAATGTAAAATAAAAATATTGAAGAAGAGTAATGTTATAGTTTAAATCTAAAATGGCCCCCAAAGACTTACATGTTTGAAAGGTGATTGAATCATAGTGGTGTTACGGCTGACTTACTGTTAGGAAGTGGACTTGTTCAAAATAGGCAAGTCACTGGAACCATTGTGGTGACTGTGCCTGACGATGTGGTTAAGAAGCCCTTGGCTGTTGGCTGGGGAGAACCAGGAAGGAAGCTACACAGCCCCCATGCACTGGTGGCAGCCCTATTGGCTGGGGAGAACAAGAAAGGAAGATATGCAGCCTCCTGTGTGCCACCTTCAGCCCTGCCAGATAGAGAGAACCAAGAAAGAACCCACACACTCCCATGAGACAGCTGGCAGTGGGCTGGGAGAGAAGATCCTCCCCTCATTAAGCAACCAACTAATGTGGAGGAACACAGGCTGAGGTGATAACAACTGAAGTAAAGAAATAACCTAGTGCTTGTATTGTTTGATTGGCGTTGCAAGCCTAAAGACAGTAGTCTGAGTAACTATTTAGAGGATAACATTAGTAACTATTGTGGAATTGCTACTGTCTTGTCACTGTTTTGTTTCATTTTATTGTTGTGTCTTATTCCCTTTTTTAAAAATGAAGCCTTTGAAACTGGTTTGTAGGAGAGTTTGTAAAAGTTTGGAGATACTGGCTAGAGAAGCCCTAGTATTCTGTAAATCAAACATGATAGGTGATACTGGTCCAGAGTTCAGGAAACCAGAATGCTGGTAGCAATGCAGAAGACAAAGACCAGGCTTAGGAGGTTTCAGAGAGGAATAAGAACTCTATTGGCAATTAGTTGGGCTAGAGGTCAGATGTGTAACACTCTGGCAAAAAAAATTTGTCTACAGTTTGCCCATATCTCAAGACTTTTCAGGAGACTGAGATTAAAGGCAGTGGACTAAATAATCTGATAGAGAAATTTTCAAGGTGACTCTGTATTCAGGCTGTGTCATGAGTGCTGCTGGTGGCTTTCAGCCATGTTTATAGTGAGACATAATTGCAAAATCCATTTTAAATTTTTTCAGTTTCACCAGAAAGGAAGTACCTGCAAAGTTAAGTCACAAGAGAGAATGGTTACTGAAAAGATTTGCATTAATAGGAAGCCAAGTACTTTGCACTGGGATGCTAGAAAAGATGCCTTGAGGACATCTCAGAAATCAGCAAGACCCTACCCTCCTCTGGCTTATGAGTATAAGAGTAAAGATAAACTCCTTTGTAAGGCTTTGTTTTGAGAAGAAAGCCCCCCTACTCAAGAAGAGCCACTTGGGGAATTGGTCCTGGATTTTACTGTGTGGTACTCCACCATCAAAGCACATATGATACCTCTGAAACCATGATACAAGGGGGCCAATTTACTGCTTGTGCAGGTGGCAGATCTTGGTGTCATATATGTGGTTCTAGATTTATTGACATGCAGAATGTAAAACTTGTGGGCTCAAGGAAACTTGTAAACAGATTTTAGAAGGCAGCTTGGAAGGCCAGGAAATTAGAAGCTGAGAAGTTAGTATGTAAAACTGAGAGTAAAGCCAAAAGTGTAATTCCTAGGAGAACCCACAGAGTTGGAGATGTTAGGAACATGGATCATTTGAGGAAAACCACAGGTAGTGAACAAAACAACCCTGAGGAAGGCTGTGAGAACTATATCCAGCAATGTTTTGGGGGTGGGACCACCCCAGCTGTTTGGAACTCATATCTTGCCACAACTTGATCTATGTGCTGGATATGGAACTACAGGAATTAATTTTTGCCTTGCTGGGTTTTGGCATTGCTTTGGTTCAATTTTATTTATTTATGTATGTATTCATTCATTCATTCATTCATTCATTTGAGATAAGCTCATACTATGTACTCTAGGCTCACCTTACACTCACTATGTATCCCAGGCTGACCTTTAATTCACAGTTATCCTCATGCCACAGCTTCCTAAGTGCTGAGATTGTGGGAATGTACAGTTTCTCTAGTTGGTCTGTTTTGTTTCTGTCCCTTTTGGAATGGCAATGTTTATCCTGTGTATGTTGGCAGTGTTTAATATTCACCTTTATAGGGGCTCAGGGTTAAGAGTTTGCCATGAGTCTCAGTGGAGACTTTGGACTTAGTCTTTTCAGAAATGTCGGCACTATTAAAAATTTGGGCAACTCTTAGAGATGGTCTGAATGTATTTTGCATAAATAAATGGATTTGTATCTTTTGAAGAACAGTCATAGAATGTTATGGTTTAGGTCTAAAACTGCCTCAAAAGCTTCATCTGTTTGGAAAGTGATTGGATTATGGGGGTACTATAGTTAATTTACAGTGAGGAGCTGTGATCTCCCTGAAAGTGCTGTATCACTGGGGGGAGGGGTGACCAAGAAGGTTATAGGTCCCTGCGTGGGCCCTGCCTTCTCTCTCTGCTTTCTGACTGCCATGACATAAGAAGCTTCCTCCACAGCAGGCACTTCCACCATGTGCTTCTATGTTTGAGACCATTTAAATACTGAGACCTCTGAAATGGCAAGCCAAAATAAATTTCTCCTTTATGTGGGTGTCAGATACTGTGTCCCAGTGATGAGGAAAGTGACTAAGACAAGTGGGAAGTGGGAAGACAAGAAGTTGGAAAACAAATAATAATGTTCTAAAGGTCTTTGCTTCTCCATACAAAACAATTTTCTCTCCTTTTTTTATGCACATGGCTGTGTAACAATAACAACCTCAGTTCCAGAGTTCAAATAATCACCATCCAAGAAAATGGACAGCTGTCTTAGTTGAAATTACAAAATCTCAGGAGAAAGAAACTGATTAGCTCCATTTTATAGGAGTCTATTCCTAGACAAATCAAATGTTTCTAATGGGTTAGAATCACAGAATAAAAACATGGTTGGTGCTAAGGGTGCAACTCAGAGGTACAGTGCTTTCCTAGCAAGTACAAGACTCTGGTTAATCCTCAGAACTGGAAGTTTAAAAAATTACTAACAAATCCTATCTTGAGAGTTAGGAAATGGTAGATTCTCAGTGACTGATGGTTGCTTTGTGCTGGCTAGACACTCTAAAGAATGTCTCACCTGGTGTACGACAACATATAAATGAAGGCATGATGGTTACAGGAGGCAAATACAAATTCATAAATGTTTACCAGTTCATGTTATTCCAACTTATTTCAAAATAAGTCAATGTTATCATCTCTGAAGGATCATAATTCAGATTCCAATATTCTACAGGCCACAGTTTAACCTAAAACTTTAGTCCCCAAACTTTAAGAAATCCTCACCTCTTGTGTTTGTTCATGCTGGGACAAAGTGCCTGACATACAAGGCTAAAAAGAGAGGTTTATTTTGACTCACAGTTTCACAGGCTTCAGTCCATGGTTGGCTGGGCTCCAAAACACAAAGTATCTTCAGGCTCAGGGTTAAGTGTTAGCCATCAAACCTTGTAAAACTCAAAAAGCAAATTATATAATCCCAAAACACAACGAGAGCATATAAGCAGTCCCATTACAAAAGAGAGGAATTGGAGAATAGAAAGGAATAGGAACAGAGCAAGACTGAAATGCAGCAGGGCAAACATGTCACACCATGTCCAGCCCTGCGATATGTGGTGGCATTACGTAAGCTCCAAAGACGTAGACAACCCTGCGTCTATGTCCTTTCCAGTTGTGGCCCATGTAGTCTCTCTTTTGAGGTGGATTTGCTTGTTCCTTCAAGCTTTTCTTGGAAGACATTCCATGTTCCTGATACCTCCAGCTCCCTGGGATCTCCATTGCATGTTTGACCTGATTTCCACAACTGCATGTATTGCCCTCTTTGGTGCTTCTGGCAGAGACTCTGACTCTGTCACACACTGCCTATCCTCCCAGATCTTCCTTTGAAAGCTGAACGGAAGTAACCATGACCCCACCACTCTTTCACTCTATGTCCTGCAAAACCCACATCATATGTATAAGTCTGCCACAATCTCAAGCAGTTGCCAGAGCTTCTTGGACCACAGATGCAGTGGCCTGTGAGTGCTAAGAGAGCTGTATGTGGAGAAACACTTCTTTAGGTGGCCTCAATGAGCAGAAGACCCTTTGGTTCTTCTCGTGTACCCACCATAGATGCAATCTAATCAATTCCTGGTATGTCCTCAAGGAGTCTTTCCTTCTGTCCTAGTAGAAAGTATTTGACTTCTTTTTAGTGCTTTTCTTTTCAGCAAATGCAGCTTCTTTGGCCCCTGCTTCACAAGTGTTTCTTTTCTGACCAAATTTCAAATTTCTCAAATCTTTTTGCTCTGATTTTCTTCCTGATTCTCAGTATAAATCTAACTAAAAGCAGCCAGCATTACCTGTGTCACAGTCTGGACACTAGAGTGCCTTGAAAAATCTTTCCAGTAGATGAATTAAACAGTCATCTTTAAATTTGGTCTCAAACAGAATTTTGGAGCATGGACAAAACTCTTTACCAGAATATATCACACATTGACTCTAGTCCAATTCCCAATAGAGTCCTCATTCTCAACTGAAACTTCATGAGCCGTGTTTACTCTCTGCATCTTTACTCTCTCATCTTTATGGTGTTTTGACCTCATAACAGAATTGCCCATCAAGCTCTGCTTACAACATGCCAGGCTTTTCCAGCTTCATTCTTCTAACTTCCAAACTTTTTCTGCAAACTAATTCCAAAGTCTTCTGAAATACATGGTCAAGTATAGTTATTGCAGTGACTCCACTTCTAGTACCAATTTTCTATGTTAATCACCTTTCCACTCCCAGGCTAAGATACCTGCCACATACAACTGAACAGAGAAAGGCTTACGGTTTCATAAATTTCAGTCCATTATTGGATAGTTTTAAAGTACAAACATTGCCAAGCATGGTCACGCATGCCTGTTATCCCAGCATTTAGGAGGCAGAGGCAACAGGATTGCTACAAGTTTGAGGTCTGAGCTATACAGTTATTTCAAGGCCAACCTAAACTGCATAATAAGACCTTATCTAAAAAAAAATAAAACAAAAATCATAAACATCATGGCAGAAGGGCAGGGTAGAGGAAAGCTGCTAACTTCATGACAGCCAGGAAACAGACAGGAAAGAACCACAGAAGAAGGCAGGGACAAGGGACTAGATAACTGTCTTCAAGATCAGACTCCCATGATCCATCCAAACATACCCATAAGTGTGGCCTACTAAGCTAGACATCTTTTAAGCTGATTAAGTTAATAATCAAAATTAACCATTATAGGGCCGGGGATTTAGCTCAGTGGCATAAGTGCCTGCCTGGCAAGCGCGAGGTCATGAGTTCATTCCCCAGTACCAAAAAAAAAAAAAAAAAAAAAAAAATTAACCATTATACTTCTATTAGCATAACATTTTCTTTCTTTTTTTGTCTTTTTGTGACAGGGTCTTGCTATGCAGTTCAGGCTGGCCTTGAGCTCACTTTGTAGTGTAGGCTGGTCTCAAACTTGCAACAATCCTCTTACCTCAGCCTCCCAAGTGCTGGGATTGCAGGCATGTGCCACCATACCTGGCTAAGCACAACATTTTCAAACATGCAGGCATGATACATGTAAATTTACATATTATTTTGTGTCATTTTTTTTTTTTAGGCAGAATCTCACTATGTAGTGCAGGCTGGCCTTGAACTTGCTTATGTAGCCCAGACGATCTTGAACTCACAACAATCATCCTACCTTAGCTTCCCAGATGCTAGGGCTACAGGCATGTACTACCACCATTAGCCCTATTTTGTGTCATTTATATTAACAATTTTATACCACAAAAAAAGACAAATACAAAATTTTTAAGAATAAAGTAATAAGATTTTTAAGTGTCTTACCAATGGTAGTACCCTCATACTATCATTAGTATGCATAAGCCAATATTTCAAATAGTTTCTTTAAATTTTTAAAGTTTTGGGGCCAACTCTTGTCAAATCTGACCATATTATCATTTTCATCTCATTATGAAGCCAGCAAAAATTCACAGTAGAAGGAGAAAATATGCAGGTTCTGTCATTTTTCACTTGTACTTTCACTCATACTCATACTTTCATTGTTAGTATTAGCTATGAACCAATTTGTTAGGAATCTTTCTAAGTCACTTGGGAATTTTGTGATGTTTAGCTTAGTTAAAACTAGAAAACATAACCCAGAAGTCTGTGTATCTGGGTCTCATAAGCTGTCATGTACCATAATATACCAGAAGTGAATCATATTATGTGTGTATGGGGGAGGTCACGTTATGATACTCAGCATAATATACCAGAAGTGAATCATATTATGTGTGTATGTGAGATCACATTATGATACTCAGCATTGTGATATCCCTTCTGCCCTTCCCTCAGAATTACATGTAAACCAAAAGAAGAATTACTGGGAAGCTAAAGAAATTAATGAGTCAAAACCTCTCACTTTTTTGACTGTGTTCCACAATTTAAAACAACTGTCTTTCCATTCTGCACTCTTTTCTGTCACACAACCTCTTATGTAGGGTGAGGTGGGAGTCTCAATGGGCATCTTTTTGGAGTGATGTGGAATTCAGTGAAGAATACATTTAGTGGGGATTTAGTGGGAAATATTTCTGTTTAAGGTGCTGTTAGGAATCTTCTTCATATTGGAATCGTTTCAGGAGTATTTTCACCGTCACTTTGCTAACTCACACAACTTTTGTGATACAAAGATGCAATGCCTGAAGTTTTATTGTGATCTAAATGCTTTTGACTGTGATAGGCAGTACAATTGTGTACATGCTGGAGGAAAAAGTTTAAAATGTCTGGAACCAGATAGTATTCTGTAGAAAATTAGTCTAATTGTAAGACCTACAAAATTGTATGTGGAAGATTTGGTTTCTTGTTACAACTATTCACAAATGAAAGTTTAAAAAAAAAAAGAAGTCATGAGTGGTCATTCAGTGCTGGAATGTTACACTTTTGACACTTTTAGCCATTTCCTAAACTCTGAGTTTTGTTTTGTGCATTCCCTCAAAGTTGAGGCTGAACTGTAAGCCTTAACCCATGTTTCTGTACATTCTCCTAGGGTGATCAGATACAGTCAAAATAAATGTTTATCTCAAATACACATAAAATAATGAATAAATTAAATTAAAATGTTAATGTTGATTTTGAAATATTAATTCAATCTTCAAGCTTATTTACACATTTTTGTTTTCAGTATTATTGTAACATTTGTATATATTAACTTAATAATCAAGAAAAATTAAACTTGAATTTTAAAAATAGAAAAGCATAGACTTAGGATTTTATTATGCATTAAGGCCATACATTTGGGTTCAAGGTAGAGCTTAGCATTTAGAAACCTATAGTCATGAGTCATGAACCTGGTTAAAAAAGTAAGACCATACTGTATCTTGCCATGAATTATTTTTCAACACTATGAAAATGTGTTTGAAGTTTATAAGAATCGATTACATAATGCACGATGACATGAACAGCTACTTTGAAGAAAAGAGACACTAAGGTACCCAGTGCTGACTCCATAGCATCATGATGTGAAATCCAGCAATACTATTAGTCCTTGTTCAGAGTGATTTTAGTCTGTTTTGTTTTGTTTAACTTCAACATACATGAAGGTATGGACAGCTATTTTGAAGAGAATAGGAGATATTATGACAGCCATTGTTGACTTCCCTATTGTCTGGTCTTGAAGACCTAAAATGCCTTCATTATCATGTTCAGATCAGTTCTATACTATTTGGTTTTGTGTTAATTCATTGTATGTGAAGATATGGACAACTATTTGGAAGAAAACAAGAGACAATATGATAGACAGTGAAGATCTCCGGTTGTCTTGCTTTGAAATCTGTGTCTCTTACATTGTTTTCTTATGATCTGTTTTGTTCTGTTTTGTTATGCTTAATTTTACCCTCTTTAAAAATAAAGTTAAAAAATGTGTTTGAAACATAAGTAGTTCTCATCATAAATTTTAAGTGTTTTGTTTGTTACAAGTGGTCTTATTTTTGTACTTTGTAAAATGTGTTTGTGCTTTTTCTGGAAATTACTGAAGATGAAACTGAAATGTACAATCCAAGCAAAAGACCAGACATCAGCAAAATACAATAATATTAATATAAAGAATATTTTTTAAGAATATTTTTTAAAAACCCACAAACACTGTATATTTCTCCCTCAAAATACTTGGCAAATAAATAAATAAATGTGTAAGTGATTACAGAGTTTATTCATTCTATTCAACAAGTATTTTTAAGGTAACTACTCTTTGAGGCCAATGTAGAAGGCAGTGCTGAGGAATACAAATGTAAATAAGATTTTTGGATATAATGAGAAGTGGTATGATAAGATACAATGTGATAAACATTGTGATTGAAGACCCAACTCTGTCACTTGCTTACTGTGCCATTCGGTTTTTATCACTGTAGCTTTGTAATATAACTTGAAATCTAGGTTTGTGGTGCTTCCTGCTTTGCTCTTGTTACTCAGGATTACTTTTACTAGTATGGGTCTATTCTAGTTCTACATGAAATTCAGGATTGTTTTCTCTATTTCTATAAGAAATGTTTTTTTTTATTTAGTTTATTTTTTCTTTTGACATAGAATCTTGCTATATAGTTCAGGCTGGCCTTGAACTTGCTTATGTAGCCCAGACTGGCTTCAAACTTGTGGTGATCCTCCTGCCTCTGCCTCTGCTTCCCAAGTGCTAGAATTACAGGTGTGCACCATCATACCCATCTCTGTATGATCATTTTTTGACAATATTGATTCTGCTTATCAATAAATGGGTTAGCTTTCCATTTTCTTCCATCTCCTTTTTCAGAGTACCATAGTTTTTGTTGTGGAGGTCTTTCACTTCCTTGGTTAGATTAACTCCTAAGTATTTAACTTTTTTTTTAAAAAAAGGTAATGTCAATGGTATTGTTTTACCTTAATTCTTTCTTAGTGAGTTCATTACTGATATACAGGAAAGCTATTGATTTTGTGTGAAGTTTGTATCCTGCTATGTTGGTGAATTTGGTAATTAATTCTTGGAGTATTTTAGCAGAATTTTTTGGGTCTTCTATGCAGATCATGGCATCTGCAAATAATAATAATTTTGCTTGTTCCTTTCCTGTACATATCCCTTTCATTTCTTTGTCTTGCCTGATTGCTCTGCCTGATATTTCAAGTTGCACAGGAGTGGTGACAGTAGACAACCTTGTCTTACTCCTGATTTTAGAGGGAAAGATTTCAGTATTTCCGCATTTCATATGATGTTGACAGTAGATTTGTCAATGGTTTTTATCAGATTAAAATACGATCCTTCTATACCTATTTTCTTTGGAATTTTTTTTATCATGAATAGATGTTGGATTTTGTCAAAGGCTTTTTCCATTAATTGAGATGCACATGTGGTTTTTGTCCTTGCTTCTGTATTACACAACTTTTTCTAAAACTCTTATGCTCACTCAGTGAAGAAATGGCTCATCTCAAGAGCTAGATAAACCATTGTGGAGCATGCATTCTGATGCCCTGTCTTAGTTTGTTTTTTCTCATTGCTGACACAAAATACCTGACATCCAAAGTTAAAGGAGAAAAGACTTATTTTGGCTCACAATTTGTAGTAGTTTTAGTTCATAGTTGGCTGGTCCTAGGCAGGGTGGCAGATTAGAATGGTATTGCAGAAGAAAAAGAGTTCATGACAAGCAGAAGGCCACAAAGCATCAAAATAGTGAAGAAACAGCAGCAAGCAGTGACAACTAGTAATCCTATTTCAGTCCCTTGTATCCTACCCATGCTACCCACCCTGAGGGAGGGTAACACTCAAACCCAGGGTGAGGTAGCCTTAATACTAGCATCATACCATGAATCAATCCCAGCATCACACACCCTAGATCCAGCCACCTCCAAAAAGCCCCACCTATGGCCTAATGGGACTTTGGAGGACATTTAGATACAAGCTATAACATGATCATTGCTGCCCTGCTACTCCTCATTGTTGTACACCCTATAGAAATGAAGCTTATCTTGCCTCCTACTCTTTTTTTTTCTGTATTCAGTTTCCCTTCCATAAAATGTTTAACATCAATTACCTGGAACCAGAAATAAAGATACTTAGGATAAAGTTATGAAGCCTGCACTATGAATATTTTTGTAGGAAGCAGGCAGGCCTGAAGACAATGACACAGGTAGTAGTTATGATGAGTAGGAGGAGGAGGAAGAGAAAGAGGAAGAGGAGGAAGAGGAGGGGAAAAAAGAGAACGAGGATAATCCTTTATAGCATATTTATTATAGTATAAACACCTTGAGGTCAAAGAATAATTTATTCATTCTTATATTACCAAACTATCTGGAAGAATGCTTTGGTCATATTGCAGTGGCAAACAGAAATACTGAAATGTCACCCAGGATTTGGAGGAAACAGAAACACTGAAATGTCACCCAGGATTTGGAGGAAGATGGGCACTGACCTCCAGAAATGTCTGACCTTGAAAGCTCAGGAAGGAAGGTTTTCATGGGGTGTGCAAGCAAGAAGTAGAGGACCTGGTTGTCTTTGACTGGGTCTTAAAATATGCATCATAGTGACCACCTATGTATCACAGTGACCAATCGTTTCTAAGAAACAGAGGTAATAGAAACTGAAGTAGACTGGAGATTACCTGGGCAATTAACAGAAACTGAAGTATACTGTTGGAGGGAGCATTTTCCGGTATAATATGAAGCATGTAATGAATGCTATCTGAATCAGGCTGTTAAAAAATATCTGACAAACTTCAGAGCTGAAAATGACTCATGAATCTAAGTCTCTTTTGAACAGAAGAGGAAAGCAAATACTAATCAGGCATCACTTATCACATCACACAAAGAAGGAAAGCAATTGGAACCAAATATGGGTATTTACTAGTAGTTCTGGAGGAAAAAGAAATGGAAATGTAACTTGTTGAAAGGCCTGGGATTCCCGAGTCTCAACTCTTTTGGATTTTCCTGTAAATTTCTCGGATATTTTCTATGCTGGTATTAGTCTTCTGACACAGTAACTTACTGTGTATTACCATATGTCACCAACAAAGATAATCTAATCCACTGTGCTAATTTTACAATAGAAAAAAGTTACTTTTTCTAGATCTTAGAAGGTATGCATTTTGCTACCTCTTACTGAGCTATTTTCAAGTCTTACCCAAAGAATAATAGAATTATCATCTATTGACAAATGTGGCTCCTGCTTTCCCTTTCCTAGACTTCTCTTTAACTAAGATAGCTATGGGACTTGATTCTGGCCAGTGCAACCTAGTTGGAATTCTACTAGTAGCAAATGGGAATACTTTTGCTTCCCTAATAAATAGAACAGATATAACCTTTATCTTTTCACCTCTTTTTTTGTTTGCCTTGAATGTAAACTTGTTACTTAATGGAGTTATGGAACTTACTGCAACTGTGAGATAGTAAACATGTAATCAAAAACCAGCATGTTAAAGATGGTGGAATACACAGAAATAGTCTGTACTAAGGTTCTGTTTCTGGAGTATAATAGAGCTGTTGAATAATTTCAGACATGATTAGAAAAAAATAGTTAAATATTCTGTTTTTGTTACTTCTCATCACTGGGACTGGGAATCAGGGATTTATTTTGACTCAAAATTTGTAGAGGTTTCTGTCCATAATCTGGCTTGTTCCAAGGCAGGGCTGCATGGCAGTGGGTCATGACAGAACAGAATTGCTCATGGCATGGTAGGCATGAAGCAGAGCTAGATCAAGGGAGAAGAAAAGAAGATTGACCCTTCCAGGTCACAAGCTGCAGAGACCCACCTCTTCTGACCAGTCTTCACCTCCCAACATCACCTTTAGATATAAACTCATCAATGGACTAATCCACTGGTAAGTACCATGCCCTCATGATCCAACCACCTCCCCAAAAGCTCCACTTAAGAGCACATGAGGCTTCAGAGGGACATCTAGATATAAGCCATAGCTTGCTATTAAAAAAAATTAAAAGATGACCTTCAAAACCAGAGCAAGAATATATAACCTTCACATTGGTGAAAAGAAAGGTGAGATGATGGAAATTTTTGCACATCTATGCAAAACCTAGAAAGGAGAAAAGAAAAACAGAAATGTAAATACACTCCTCTAAATTTCTTGTAGAAAAATTTATTAGGGAAGCTGCAGTGACTGGCAGAAGGAGGGTCTCAAATGGGTTCTTGCTTGTGCTATTGACCCAGACCTGCAGCACCTGGCCAGAGGAGAGTCCAAAACCAGCTCCCACTCCTTCCATTGATGGGAATCAGAGACTGAAGACCAGCAAGAACTCCAGTGACCCAGTAGGACCCCAGCTGGCGTCTAGAGCACACAGGATGGACAGGCAGGACTAGTGGCACAGAAAAGTCTGAAGCAACAGTAATAGTTTGAACCAGTAGGTGAGCCAGCCTTGTGCTTGGGCACAAAGACACACAATAGAAGTAATGGGGAAGGCCCCTCTTTTTTTTTTTTTAACTTCCCTCTTTTTCTTTTTGCTTTTTAAATGGCTGAGGAGAACTCCAGCTACAGAAAATTAATCCTATTCCCCAAATCTAGAAACGAAGATCAGACCCAAACTCAGTACAAATTCACCTGCAATCTTGGTTAGAGTACACATTCTGGAAACATCCTTAGACCTATGACAGAAGTGTAGACACTAGAGGAATCTCACTTTTTTTATTTTTCTCCATCTGATCGGTCTTCTTCTTCTCCTTCTCCTTCTCCTTCTCCTTCTCCTTCTCCTTCTCCTTCTCCTTCTCCTTCTCCTTCTCCT
>PVJX010009144.1:0-35776 GCA_004027295.1 Dolichotis patagonum
AGAGTCACACCACAGAGTTTTCAATGCCTAGGTTGTATATTTTGCTCCTTGTGCTACCTTTCCCTCAGCAGTCATTGCCCCAAAGTTCAGGTCATTCTTGGTTAATGCATATCATATTGGTCTCCAAAGCAATGCATTATTATGATAATACACTTTGACAGTTTTTGCAATTTTTCATGTCTCTCCTTAGCTCAGAATGATAGTATGAGTATCATGTTATTTTCTGATGAAAGTAGTTGAGCCATGAAAGCTGGGCAAATAGCATAAAGTGGCTCAAAAAAACCCCAGAAATATCACTATTTCCTCCAGAAATTATTATTGTGATTATTAAGTCACAACTATTCTCCATGTATGTTAAAGGAAACAGAAAGAAAAACTTTCAATACTGGGACATATATCTGAGATTAGAGTTTAACTCAGAGTTTACGAAGCTAGCAAATGAAGCCACCAGTTGGTTTTAGGGCCATGATCTCACCATGATCTGCCTTTCTCCCTGTGTACTAGGACATGGTTCTGCACACTGATTAAGGACTCAGCCTATGGATGTGATCCAAGTTTAAATTCCATCTCTACCAACTTTGTGGTCTTGTCAAGCTACTTTTATTTCAGGATTTTTTTTTCCTTTGTGAACCAGGCAAATATCTAAGTTCCTAGGATAGACAGTAAACCACAAGGAAGGTAAGGCAACAAGCAAAATGTAAATATATGGTGTGTGAGCAAGGGACTAATGCCTTGGGAATGCAAAAAGTAAAGCAAGATTGAAAGACATGGGGTGCTGAGAGAGTGATATGGCAGAATGTAGTATGAAAATGGGTGGCTAAGGACACTGCACTGAAGAGGTGGCTTTGAGAAAATACTTGAAGGACAGATATGAGTGATCCAAGTAAATACTGCCATAATGGCCCTGAGGCCCTCACCTGGTGCATTCAGAGGGCATCAGGAAGCAGTGTGCTCTCAGCACTTAGAAGGAAAGTGTCTGAAAGGAAGGTCAGACAGGCATGTGAGGACTGGGCATCAAGGACATTGTGTGACTGACCACTGGCTCCCTGGATGGAAATAAGTTAGAGGAGACAAGTAACAAAATCTGTTAAAAGCTTCTGTATTGAAAACCACTATAAGTGTAAAAGGAAGCCTTTTAGAAAGCTTGACTTTCAGGCTAGTTAGATAATATGATTATTGTGCCCAAGATGGTACGAGTGGTGTGGATAAGAGGTAATGCTGGTTTATGTAGAGTTTGAAGGTAAAGTTACATGACTTACCAATAGGGACAATGACTAATATTTTTGGCATTAATAGTAGAGAAGATGAATTTATCATATCTGAGAAGCCAAGGATGGAGAAAGAGAAAAATCAAAGATCCATTGATTTTGTTGAATTTAACAGCACTTAGGCTCTGTTATAGTAACTGAGGGAAACAATATATGGTTCTGAGTCTCCAGAGAGTTGTTAAAATAATTTGGACATTATATAAATACTAATTATACTTAGGTCAAGAAACTGGATGAGATAGTTAAGGAAGAAAATAAGAGGACAAATAATAAATGAACAAAGAAAGAAATAAAATATGTTATTGCCTGAGCCTAGCTCTTTAATGCTGAAGATCTAGAACATTTATTCTGGGAGTAAGTCATTTTAGAAGTGGAATATTTTAATCATAGTTCAATTAAAATCACTGTTTTTATGCCCCCATGTGCCTCTGTTGCACAGAGCTTCCCTTTGTAACAGAAAATTCATTTTTGGAACTTTTAAAATAATTGGAAAATAAATTTGGTTCAAAAATATTGGATCTACTAATATGACCCAAGGTCATTTTCATGAATAATTAAGCACTTACTCCCAATCATGCTGTTGAAAGGGCTTCTAGGAGGATTTCTAACCTCCAGAGACCTGACTCAACTGGAATCATGACACTAAGGTGCATAACCAGAGATGCTGATATCTTATAGCTCCTAGCACAGATGTTTGTTAGGAATGAAGGAAACAAAAAATTTGAAATGTATGGGGCCAAAAGCTTTTCTGAAAAGTTATTCTAATCATCGTAAGTTATGAAATTGTGACTAAAGATTCCCTTTGGCACCTAGTCAAAACAGAATTTTCTCATACCAGAAATATTCTAGAAAATGGAAAGAGTATATATTTTTAAATGCTAAAGACATCCTTTTCATGTGAATTAGGACTAATAGGATTTATCATAATCTCTGTGGTTGTGGAAATCTATAGCAATGTCACAACACTGAGTACAACCGTAATAGCTAATTTATAAAGACACATGGTAGAGGTTTACCTCATGACTAGGAACAAACCTATATTTGAAATGAATTGTAAAATGCAGAAAAATATCTAAATTATCAATGACAAATATTTAGCAAAACATACAGTTCAAAGACTTAATTATATTTCTGTTCTCCTTATAGAAAATGTTATTATAAAATCAAGTGATATTCCCCCCCAAAAATAATATAAAATCAAGCGATGAAATGATGGAAAGACACAGAGCAAACAAAATTAGGTTAAAAAGTGTCATAATGATATATTTATAAATATATTCATAAAATAAATCACTATGTTATTTTCCTGTATTTTTATCTATGTAATATTTGGAGTTTTAACACTTGTATTTCCCACTCTCAATAATAATTTGCTTTTACACTTAATTTTGTGTTAGCAGTTTTGTGCTCCTTTTCTTAAGAGATTCTCAAATCATATATGCTTCTAGATCCACAAAAATCTGATTCCATTCCTACTGAGTACACATTAAGCAAAAAATACACAAGACATTTCTGTTTGTTATATTCACAGCCTATATTCTTTATAGCCCCAAATTGAAAACCAGTTTCTTTCATGGCCTCTCAGTCGTTACTGTTCTGTTGCAAGAATAGCTACCGATGCATGATTCCCCATTCTCCATCGTTCTGCTTGCTTTTCTTCAAATATAATCATTTCTCTAAGGAGACATTATTTTCCATACCAGGATTTTGACAAGTTAACTGTCCCTGTGTATGTATGCATGGTAATGGTAGTAATAATGGTGGGGAAATATATATGTCTTCCACCAATTTTATAATGCCTTTATGAAGCTAGGAAATCAAAATAATATCTTCATAATAATATATAACTATTTTCTCAGTGTTTGCTCTTTTAATAATCATAATTATTTAATCCACTACATATTTTGTCATATTTAAATACATATTACTTGAAAACAATCTGTACTTCAATACCACACATTCATAATTGTAGAAACAAAGATTTGTCCTTTGTGCTGTACAGAGTTATGGATGTAGTAGGTACAAAAAATTTTTCCTGAAACTGAAGCCTCAAGCCAAAATTCTATGCCATGCAAGAAATAAATCTACAATTATTATACAGAAGAAAATATGTCTGTTCAATAGTGTAAATGAATTAGCTTAAGCATGTCAAAACTGAACAAATAGAATTGAAGAACAAAATTTAAAGCTTAATATGACATATATATTTGAAAACCATTTTCCCAATATGCTATATTTTGCCCACATTGTCAATATGAGGAATGAAATATAAATTCCTGAAATTTTAGTATCTAACTTTTTTTAACAGCTCTATGATACAATGTTAGCTCCGCAAGTCAGTATGTGGGAAAAAATAAAAACAAAATCTTATTTTATGTTGTAAACACCCAGGACCAGCTTGAAAAGAGAAAGTAGAAAGTAAATAGTATGTCTAAATGTAAAGACATTTCCAAAAGTATAGTGATAAATTCCTAAGTTTGAAGGTTATTGTATCCTAAAATAGAACATCTAAAGTGACTTCTGTGGTTTTCTTCTCTGGTTCTTTTTGGAAAGAAAATGATCTGGGCTGATAGTGCTTAGGAAGTGAGACAACCTCGCAGGAGGGCAGAATGATGGCTAAATTGAATTTTAATGCAGGTTTTGAAGTTAAGAAGTCCAGGGTTCCCCAAAGACTGGGGGTGTAGTTTGAAAACAACAGAGACAGTTGTTTTTTGTACAATCCCACCTGAGTGACGATGACGAGTTATCTTCCTTTGCAGAACTGAGTAATAGAAATTGCCTTCAGACTGGTAAAATGCTACCCTTGTTAGACTCATCAAAAACTTTGGAAACCTTGAGCCATGGATTCTAATCCAGAATTTCTAAGGGCTGTATGACCCTAGAATTGGGCACTTAACTTCTAAATCTCAGTTACTTATTTCATGAAATAAAAGGGCTGAACTCATTAAACATCTGTAACTTGAGGTCTGTGGCTCTCTGTGGCATTTATAAATGAGATTTCATGGATTCCAAAAGGATCTATGATTCTATAAAGTTATATGTAGAAGTTGGTATATCTGCATATTTTCCTAGTTAGGCCTAATTTCTAGCTTCTTTATAAGAATTTTTTAAAATATAAAAATACCCCTAAAATAGATAATACTTGAAGAATTTCTCCAATTTATACAACTACAGTGATTTTTATACAATTCACTTGTAACTTTAAATCCAGGTGTTCTATCAGCAAATTGGTAGGGTGCCACATTAATGATCAGTTATAACTGATAAATTTTCTTATGTTTTACTCTGTACTAGTGAAATTATTTCAGTTGTAACTGTCATAGATGAAAAACTCAACAAAACAGAAAGTGAAAATGAAAAGAAATTATCTTTAATGAGCTACATGCTCCATCTTCAAACTCAAATGATCTTTCCTGACATTTTCTTGATCTCTTGAGATTAGCCTTTTAATTGCCTTTTGCCCTCCACACATTTAATCTAGGAATTCCATAAATATGTACTTAGTACCTACTGTGTCCTCACCCTAAGGCAGGAAGTAAAATCTGAAAACAAGAGTAACTGGTATTGATTTTTCACAGACTTGTTTTTCTAGCACAAGAATATTACAACAATCATAGTATTAGCCAGGTCAAGCGGCTTTCACTGTGGAAAGATGTAAAAGTCCCTGTAAGAAATCCAGAGACATCTCATTCTCAACCTTTCCATGTGACAGAGATTCTTCCATTAGTCACTTATTCTTATAAAGGCACGGAGACTCTTCCTGTTAAATGCAAATGTTCCTTGAGGGTGAAAACAAATTAATTCACTAGTGCAGATGAGTTAAACACGTTAGTTATTTACCCTGCAGATATTGAAAAAAGATACACAGGGATGTATTACATGGTTTGGAGAAAAATACATAAAATATATTTTTGAAATATATACTTTTTAATGTCAAAAAGTTTAAGTTCTCACATGACAGCATTTAACCTCTAGGAAGACAATAATCATAATCTACTCTGTTCTCACTAAACACCAAGAACAAGGCAAAGCACTTTTACATGCTTTCTCCATCAAAATTACAATAACTATGTGATGAAGAGAGTTTAATCCCCATTTTAAAACTTAAGAGACTAAATATTCTTAAAAGTTAAGTAATTTTATTAAAGGTACACAGGCATTAGGTATTTAGCAGGTTGAGATATATTCATATTTATCATATGCCAAAACTTGTGATATAAAAGCATTATCTATACTGCTTCCATTGATTCTGAGAAAAAATATATATGGAAAAATTTTCACTCACGTGTTGTTATGGTTTGTGTTTGGATGTCTCCCAAAGCCTCATATGGTCATAGGTGGGACTTTCTCATAGTGGGTTGGGGCTAGAGTATGTGACTGATTCATGGTACAATGCTAGGATTCAGGATGCCAGGATGAAGGGTAGCTGATTAGTAAATCAGTCCACTGATTAGTTTGGCACCGCTCTTATCCTGGCAGCCTAGATACAATATAATGGACAGAAAGAGGCTTCTCTTGTCCTTTGCTTGCTTGCTTTTGCTGTCTTCTGCTCACCATAAAGTGTTTAGTCTCTGTGATACCTGAATACCATTGCCACTCTGCCTTGGATCCAGCTCGTGGACTGACAGCTCTACAAACTGTGAGCTCAACAAACCTTTCCTCCCTTCACATTGGGTGTCAGGTATTTTGTCTCAGCAAGGAGAAAAACAAGACAAGTGTTTCAAATGAATTATAATTGTATCAGTGACAACATATATGTACCTTAAAACACAGCTGTAACATAAGCAAATTTTCATTTATTCATAACACAAGTGTCCTTACTGAGGCTATGGATTTAAGGGTCTTGCCTAGCTCAAAAACAAAGAAAAATCTGCAAATGCATCTCCAAGTTATGATTCATTAATAACTCCGTGAGTGCTAAGAAGTGAAGGGATCGCCCGTAGCCCTCTCATTTCGCACACTGTCTGAGAATACTCAGTTAACTGTTGGTAGCGCAATGATGGAGACAACTTTCATTACTAGGATAGACCTTCTTTATGTGCTCCAGATTTCTATGTCTGGTTATCTTCCGGAGATCTTCATATGGTCATGAATGGGCATCTAAACTAGTGATTAGGAAAGGAAAAGCAATGAGGGCAGTGCCAAAAGAGTAAAACACCACAGTTTTTATTTCCTCTCTCCCCCAGAACTCTACAATAAATTAAATGATAGACAGCAACAATGTCAAGCACACTGTGTTGGTAACTGACTATCCTAAATGGAAATGAAGCAGTGGTCATAGAGACAAAGTTGAATGTCTTGAGTGAAGGACAGAAAAATGACAGAATTGAAGATTGTGGTGAGGGAGGAAAGTGAAGCAAAATGAAGCTAATCATTGCTGTACCTCTAAGGAATTCAGTATAAAAAGGGGGTAGAAAAAGATGAGGATGTGTTTCTATTTAAAATAGACTGTCAGAGTTGACTTTCAGAAAGCATCGTTAATGTAAGATGAGAGCAGTGAAACATTCTCTTGATGCCCTTTCCACACATGTACTAATAAACTAAAATAATGAAAAAAAGTTTTAAAAATAGAAATTGGTTCTCTATCTGTATAAACTCACACACAAATGTCTCTCATATGTTAAGAAGGAAAGTAGGAAAAAAGGATAGCAGTAAACAAATGTCATTTAACAATGTTTCCAGGACGTTGCTACACTTTATTTCTTTTCATTTGGAAGGTGTTTTAAGCATGCTGGCTTGATTTATTTGCAACCATCCACTGCCCCATCAGTTCAATTACTTTCTACCAACTTCTCTCTGGCTACATTTCTTCTACTCAGGAATTGAAATGATATTCTGGTGAGTAAATGTATTTCTTTAAGGCTGGCCTTGAATTCATTGTGATTCTCCTGCCTCAGTATCCAAGTGCTGGAGTTACAGGTACTCACTACCACATCCAGCCTTGTCAGTAAATTTTAAGAGCACTTTGAAATTCTTCACTTTCTTGACCAATTTCAGCTACATTTGGTGACTTGGTCATCCATCCCTCCTAACTTTCTGTCTTGGTTTTTCTGCTACTCTTTAGTATCTTTAAATGTTCTTTGCAGTTTCTTTTTATTTTTATTAGTTAAAAACAAGATGTGATAGAAAAGCACAGAGTGCTTAATTTAAAAATCATTGTAATAAAAGAAACATTTCCACTAATCCTCAAAATTTTGCCCCTCACTTGAAACATAATTATCCTATAGTTCTTGTCACATTCTGACACATTTCTGCACGTTCTCTTTTGTGAGTGTCTTTAGCTGCACTGTCATGGCTGTCTTGATGTCAGAATATATCTAAAATGTTGACCTTTCATGGTAATTTTGACTTTGGGGCAGAACCAGAAATCACATGCCAAAATCAGGGAATAAGGTGGAAGCACATAATACCATGATTTTATGATCCAGCTTCTCTGTTGGACATCACTGGGCAGCAGTGTTTTCTGTATTTATGATAATACCTCATAAGACATAAAAGAGGACTACAGAGATGTTTAGAAAATGACAAGTGTAATGGGATAAGTATGTTCAGAGCAACGAGAGTATTTTAAAGGGGATTAATGACAATGTGTCTTTTATTGTAACAATTATTTTAATTTAAAAACTCACCATATCAGTCTTTAATCATGTACTTGCAGTCCTCAGAATTCGATTCTTAGCTTTGTTCTCTCATTTCACACACTGTCTGAGAATACTCAGCTAATCGTTGGTAGCATGATGATGGAGACAACTTTCATTACCAAGACAGACCTTCTTTACGTGCTCCGGATTTCTATGTCTGACTATCTTCTGGAGATCTTCATATGGTCATGAATGGGCATCTAAACTAAATAACTAGGTCTGGATTTAATAGCAGTGGGTTAAATAAGAGCACTGTTTACTTATCTTTAATTTGTCAGGTCAAGGATGGAAAGGTGGTTCTGAAGTCTTCAGAATCCCAAAACTGTTTGTCTCATTCAGTGCTCCAGTGTCCTCAATATGGCACTTCTGTCACTTCTGTCCCATGGTCTAAGATAGCTCATGGAGCTCCAGCCTATATGTTAGCTTTCCCACAGCGATGCTAATACAAATGAGGGACTTGGAGAGGAACACCTGCTGCAGCCGTCCTAGCACATGTACTTATATCCCACTGCCCAGAATTTAATCACATGGTCACATCAGCTGCACATATCAGATCACAGATGCACACGCTGATCATATGCCAAGTCCATCCTCTAACCCATCAATCTCAGGCCTTTACTGGAGCCGTATTACTTACTAATGCCTTGCCCCTGAGTTTTGCCATCTACAGTTTGGTCACACATAACATTCTACAGGACATACTAGGGTCTTGCTCGTGTATGCATTTCTGATCATCCTTCTAGGAGCCAATGTGTGTTGTCTCAATGAACCCTTCTTGAAAGCTCAGCAAATTTTTATCTCTCACCCCTCTATCTTAGTTTATGGTGCTCTAACAACTTGCTGTAAGTAGGGTGGCTTATAGCCTGATCACTTCCCAAGGCTTTGCCTCCAAAGGCCAACACGTTGGGTATTATTTTTTAAATTACTTTATTTTAAAGAGAGGAAATTAAGGCTGGGGATTTAGCTCAGTGGCACAAGCTCCGGCCTAGTAAGTGCAAGGTCATGAGTTCAACCACTGGTACAAAGAGAGAGAGAAAATCAGAGACAGAGAGAGAGAGAGAGACACAGAGAGAGAGAGACAGAGAGAGAGAGAGAGAGAGGCAGAGAGAGAGAGAGAGGTAAACAAATATAAAAATAATGACACAAAGTTTCAAAACACGATAATAAGAAATTAACAATGGTTAATATATTGCATATTGTTTTCTTCAAGCAGTGAGAATCATTATATGAGTTTTGAGGAGAAACATTTAGTCCATTGTACATTGGTGAAGGACTGGGGACTCTAGAGAAAAGGCTTAATGTGTGTGTCTATGGATCTCCAACGCTTTGTATAGTGAGTGGAACATAGCACTTATGCATAAAGAAAATTAGTTCACTAAACAAGATCCTAAATCTTTTACCTATCATTTGGATTTCTTCTGTGCTCCACCCTGAGCCCTATGTGCTCCACAGTTTTATTCCTAAATGGTTTCCCTGCTCCATGACAGCTTATCCTGCTAGTGATGCTTATATATACTAGATTAGAATGATCTACAAAGAAGTATATTCTAGTCCAATTCGTCTTTTAAATGCTACTACACACCATGCACATCCATCCATAAGACACTGTCAGTCTGGAACTACTCAGGGCTCATCATGGCATCATATATAGTGATTCCTCAGTTCATGAAAGCTTTTGTTAATAAAAAAAATTGTTTTGCAAACAGAAGCTTATGGCAAAATTTTGTTTTTGTTTAAAACTTCTGCACCTGATTACAAACATGACTGAAGCTTTTGGTAAAATTTTGTTTTTGTTTAAAACTTCTGCACCTGATGACAAACATGACTGTGGTCATCTTTCCCATGTGAACACAAATGTGCTCATCTTTTCCAAAATCATAGAATGAATTATAATTTTGAACCCAGGTACCACTGTACTCATTTTCTTTCCTCTAGACTTTATTGAGCCTATAAATCTAACAATAAGTGAGCTTTACTCACCAAAAAACCTGGTACTTGTTGAGGATTATCTAACTTGGAAGTATTTATTGAAGAGGTACCACATGCCAAATACTGTGCTGGAGGCTGAATATGCAATACTGAGCAAAAACCAACTCCTCCAATTATGGAGCTTCTGACTTAGGGAAGTTGCATTCATTTATTAAATAATTATATTAATAAAATTTCAGCTACAAACATTGATAAATACCTTCAATGCACTTATATTGAAAAAACAATTTAGATGGGAATGGAAGTAAGGGCTGTGACAGAAGGTATCAAGGAAGGATGTAAAGGATGGATGCATAGCCACTAATTAAGAGGGGGAAAGGTGATAATGAGGGGAGCAAAGATAGAAAAAGGATCTGGAGATGAGTAAACAGTGTATTCCATGGATCTGTGGTGGAAGGGTTTACAGTAATTTTAAAATAGAGGAAATATACAGCTGAGCACATGTGTGATGAAGCACAGAAGTGGGAGTGGACTGTTTGGGTGGCACCAGGTCAAGCAAAAGGGTCTTCAGAACATTTCTAAGTAAAAGAGGTGATTTATGAAATGGGAGTTGAAGAGAAAACCATGTGCACATCAAAGAAAGGATGAGTTGTTGCTTGCTAGACCTGAGAAGGGAGGATACATATGACACAGTGTGTAATTTCAGTGAGATTGCAGTTTAGAACCAAACATTTTAGCACAGAAATAGCTATTGATCACATAATAGATGCACACTTTGCTAATGATTCAAGAAACCCAGGAGTTGTGAAATAGATTCCATGCTTCACTACCTCTAAAATTTGCTGCTTGGTGAATACCACAATGTAAAGACTTCTGTATGAATTATTTCACTGTGTATTTATCTGATCATGACATTGTTCATGAATATTTTCCTTAAACTAATAAATAAATAACTGTAAATGGGCAGTGAAAAATTCTCAACAGAGAGTTATAAAATAGAGCCTGCCCCTACTCTGAAAAGCCCAAACAGGATTTTTTCCCAAAAACATTACATTTAATTAGCTTCCAATTTGCTTCAAGTAACAGAAGGGATTTAAGAGTTTATAGTAATAGTATGCACATAGGTTGAAATGCTCTTGAAACATGCTAACTCACTGAACATAGTTTGGAGGTTCTCTTGGTGGTATTGATGCTTAGGGAATGACTGATGTGAGCTGGGGAGTGTCATACTCTGTGAAGCATCAGGACAATGGCTGACAGTGATCTCTAGGGCTGTGATGGACCAGTCAGGACACACTAGCCTTGGTGGAAATAGACCATAAGCAGTGTTCAGATGTGCAGGTGAGAATCCAGTTTATTTATGAATCAATATTTTAATAAAAATAGATAATTCTTAACAGGTGCTTACTATGAACTGGAATGTGTTATATCTCATTTACACGTACTAACACATTGAATTATCAGGAGAACCATCCAAAAGAGGTATAATTAACTTCATTTTATAATGAATATCCTGAGGCACAGAGGAATAAGTAACTTTCTCAAGACCTCATACTTAGTAGAGTAATAAGAGCTAAAAATCCAAGTCATTTGCCTTAACGTCTGTACTTTAAATATGCTACAGTACTCATTCTGTTGCAAATGCTTACTGAATTAACTAAATAAGGTGTTTACAACAGTCTGTGGCACATAACAGTACCATGTTTGCTTTGAATATGTTTTCTTCTATCACAGACTAATCTCATGCTTAAGTCTGTCATCTCTATCTTTTCCTTTTATTCTGATTGCTTTTGTTTAAACCGGATCTCAGCAATCACAATAATCAGTTTATGTTTGTTAATGAGCTGCTTTCTTGTCCACTTCTTTTAGATGACTATTAGGACAGGAAGGAGGAAGAGGAGGAGGAATTTATAAGCACACTGATCACTTTGAGTCAGAGGAGCTGAATCTCCGGGAAACACTGAGACTCTCCATGCCATCCAAGCCAGAATTGTATTACATAAATGTAGTGTATTCACAGGAAGCAAGAAACCTAAGTGTCAAATCTGATTCACATATCTTAGTCATGTATTTATGTACTACTACTTTTTTATATGCATTACTTTACAAGGACAGAGTTTGGAGCTAATGTGGTAAAACAGACACAAAAATATGAGATCTAGATTATTGGAAAGGAAAGCAGATGTGGGGAGATAACTTAGAATTAATCAGGGGACGTTTTATATTGTAACCTCGTATATGATATAGTTAACAAAAAATATCACCAATAAAGGTGACAATTGAAGACAGAAGGATAGAGATAACCTGTGCATATGTTTCCAGGATGAAAAAGACCATAAACTTTCAAAGTCAAAGCTGTTCAGTTTTGATTTCTTTGGTGTACAAACATAATACCAGTACTAGCCAGAATGTTTGGTCAAGGAAAGGGAGTTTAATACAACTGATACAGGCAGATAGCAAAGCAGCCCTTGGGAGCTTATAGAACAATGTCTTCCAAGCAGAAGCTTCTAGGGTTGAGATTATACAAAGCCTTGACTCCAGATATAATTTTTTTATTTTAAAAAGCAAAACAGAAAAAAAGGGTAGAAATGATACAGAATTTCAAAAAAGAAAAAAATAGGGAATTAACATTAGTTAATATATTGCACATTGTTATTTTAGAAGTAATTGTTCAGATTAGAAAATCTAAATTCAAAAGTGATCAGTCAAACAGTGACAGCACAAACTGTTCTTTTTGATGAACTAAGATTAGTAATATAGTTATCTATCTAGAGTAAATGAAGTTATTCACCCAACTATATCATAATTTACATTCTTCTCAGCTGTGCATGGGACATTCTCTAAAATAGACCATATTCTTGGGGTTAACATGGTAAAACAGACATAAAAATATGAGATCATTCTTAAGAACATTCTTAAGTAAATGCAAAGGGATTGAAATATTTTTTAATAGACTGCTGCACTGCTTTTGTGCCATGTGGGGATAGATTGGTATTCTTCAGTGGACCCTGATGGACACACAGCTGGAGGAGAAACAGCAGCTGAAACTAATAATAGAGCAGCCTTGAGCATAGACACAATGCCCGTGGAAGTCACAGTAGGCAACACAAGCTCGCAGGGGACACATGATCACCACTTCCCTAGCCCTCTCTGCCTCACCCTGATGAGCTGAAATGCTTGTGATTAGCATGCAAGGGAGTTCTGCAGTGCTAGCAAGGCTCTGAGTCAATTCCCAACCCATATGCACAGCCTGGTCTCTGGGCCTGTAGGAACAAATATTCTCATTTTATCTTCAGGTATCATCCTCCAAAGGTGAGAAATATTTATAAATGAGTGTTTTCTAAGTTCTTACTCTGCATTGTGTACTTTATATCCCTTGTCTCAGTTAATTTTTTCCACAACTATGATGTGGTAATAAATTTTTCTAAGAGTATTTTTATTTTGTGCATAAAAATGGAAATTTTTGAAAAAACAATAACTTGGCAGTTTCATGCCAAATTATAATTCAAATCCTGTTTGGTTTGATTGCAAAGTGTATTCTCCTATACCCCATGTTTCCCACTTCTTAGTTGGGTGTTGTGCATCATTAAAGCATTGGGAAGGTCAGTACTTATTCAAGTCTATCCCCAATAGTTATCTGGCCAGAGTTCCACTCCATCAACAATTTCCACCCCTAATTAGCATATACCACAGTGTATAAAAGTTCATAAATTTCTGCGAGACTATAGCCCTCTAGAAAGTAAAATATAAATTTGAGAAGAATTATTTTAGCTAGATTGTATTCTTTTTCCTTTTCTAAGGGTAATCTCTTTGGAAACTTCATTATTTATTTAAAGACTATTGTTTGCTTGGTATTGTGTTAGGGGCTGAGAATGAAAGAACTCATAAAAAATCAGAGCTTGAATGTCCTTAGAGGACTCATCATGCACAATTAACAAATCTTCCTTTCACACTAGTACTTCTCTTCCTTTAGCCTTGCATTAATAGACAGATGGCTGGAATCTTCCTTACTGTTTCTGCTTTCCTTGCAGATGTTCAGAATCCTCTTTCATCCATCCGTGGAAAAAAGGTGTCTATAGCTTGAGACTCAGCCTCCCCAAAGAGCAGTTGCCACAAAAGTATCAGTTTTCCTCCTTTTCCCAGTTCTATCACAGATACGCCTGGGACCTTGATCCCCCTTATCCCCCAAGCTAACCTGGCATATGAAAGAAAAATTATGTTGGGTACAAATGAAAATCATAATATGAAGCAATTAAAATGAGTCCTATAGAAAAACACCATTATAAATGAAAATACATGATTTTACATACATTTTAATGCTTATCTTCATCCTCTTGAGAAACAACTTATAGTGGCCTAAATTAATAAACTATCTATGCTTTATATTAATTTGTATAGCAAATTAAAATTTAAATTCCTAATAATGAACTTCAAAAAAGGTTAACATTTTGAGGTGAAATAAATAAAACCCATCACAAATTGTAGACTAGTTATATATGTCATATTTTTAAAATTATTCATCCTCTTGGACAGGACACAAATGTCTGGAAATAGAGTGAGTAGCTAGTTGAATAATCTTATGCAAAATGGAAGGCAAAACTTAGGAAGGGCAAGCAAACTGTTTTAGATCGCAGGGTGAGTTAGGACTGTTCAAATCAGGATGAGGTCTTCACTGAAAGTGGTCTATATTTTGGTTCTTGTCTTCTAATATACAGAAAGAGACATGGAAAGAAACCATCATAGAACATGTTTACAGCTCACTCTACAAGACAAAATATTTTTTTTTTGCTTAAGCCTAAACTATCCTCATTTATTTATAAAAGACAAAACTGCTGAGGTGTATTCATTATATGGGGGGCATTATGTTGCTATTCAAAGGAAATATTCTGCTCTTCAGTTTGATTTCCACAAAAATGTCTATTTAAAACAGGTGATCAGAATATATGCATAGAAGGTTGCTACATAAACAGTGTGGAAATTTCTTTTCAAACAACAGAAAAATAGAGCATAATTGTTTTTCTCTTTTACATCTGTCTATTCATCTATCAATCATCTAGTTATCCACCTATGTTTTCTTTCTATTCACATGAAAAAGAAAAATTTCAATTTGTTCTTTTTCAAAAGAAATCCTGATACCATATAGCAACATATAACAAACATATAGCATGTGGTGACTGGGCCAGTCCTTTATAGAAGTCAACAGTCTGCTTAAATCCCAAGAACCTTTCCAGAGCAAAAGTAAACAAAACCCCCTTCCAATGAGTGGGTTCCAGCTCATTCACTAAGGAACTGCGTAGCACAATCAGCTAGGACACAAATATATACTTCCAAAATCTCAAATCAGGTGGAGCAGTGAGAAGGTTGTGCCAGGAAGGATGAGTGACATGGGAAGAAATAATAAGATAATGAGAACCAGTGCTTAGAATTTAGTCCTCACAAAAATCCCATGAGACAGGCACTTTGAAAATCATCTCATAAAAGTTGAGAGAAGCTCTAAACTTAGCATAGTCATAAAATAATAAGTGACAGAGGCCAGATTTGAACTCATATCTTCTGAACTTATGCTTTCTACCATATCACAGAGAAAAATTGAAAGATGGCTAGAGATGCTTGACTTCCCAGCTGAGGCTCATCTGGGAAATTTTATCAACTCTTGCATGACAGAAATTAAAAATGTTTCTCCTAGTTTGTCAAAATTTTGCATACAGGTTCAATAGTATACCTTGGTTTTGTGAGACATAATGTCTTTATATTCCCTATTCAGCTATGCCAATGCAACTTAAAAACAATCACACAAAATAATGATGAGGAAAATGGGTAAGGCTATGTTGCAATACAAATCTATTTACAAAATCAGGAAGCCAGCTCATTTAGTCAGTGGGGAATATTCAATCAGCCTTCCTCTGGTGATTTGAGCTTTAAAGCAGAGCTTCCAAATCATGACAACATAACCAATGTGCTGGCAAATGAGTCTTATGCAAGTCTAAGGTCAACCAGGATAGTTTTCTCTTTCTGTTGGCCTGAAATGTAAACTAGTTTATCCTAACATCTTGGAGGAAGCATAACAGCAATAAAGGAAATTACATTAAAACTACAAGCTATTATTCAAGAGATGATATAATGATTTTCTGGAAGGAAAATCTAATTATTTCTGTATTGGCAATGGAAAAGGACTCTCTTGTGTACATTTATCTGTTACTGGAATTTGTAAAGCTGTTACAGTCTGACTTGGTTTACAAAAGCTTGTGTAGTTTATGTGGCTATATTCCTGTGCCACATAATTAGGTTTTTGGTTTTTTGTTTGTTTGTGTGTTTGTTTGTTCTGATAAACCCTTTCTGCTTGGGGTACGAGTTTTCCCCATGTAGTTGTAATTTCTAACTGAAGAGTTTATCTTTGATTATAAGATTACTCCCATTAATGGTGAAAGCCACTAACCTTTGGATACAAATCTATCTAATTCAGCTTTGTAATACTGCAATAAGTTGAATTTAGACTCCAACACCATGTTTAAAATGGGACCAGAGTCTCAGTTTTAAGTATAATGTCTCAAAAAGTCACATCTGTCGAGGAGGATAAGAGAAAGTCTAAGCATGAAAACTCACTTGCTATATGATAAACAAACTTACCCTGACCTTGATCATCCTTCATAAGATGTAGACCTACACCCATCTGATCCTGTAAGAGGGAGGAATGAGGACAACCTCTCAGAAATGTCAGAGGCAACAGTCACCCCTTTGATTATTGTTGAATCATTTTCACTTATTGGGACCTATTGCTATAGTGGTTTTGGTTATCTCTCCTTGATATTACAAAAAAGTCAGTTTCCTTGTAGGCCTTAAAGTTGTGCGACTATATTTTCTGCATTGTCTTGTATCCCTCTTATCAATAAGTACATGACCCTACTTGGAGTGGGTAGAAAAAGGTAACTTCTTTAACAAGAGATCATCATTTTTCCATTTTCTGGAGACCAGGACCTAAGAAGAATGTTTGCTTGTATATTCCCCATTCTTTGTGAAGCTGTGTCTCTATCAAGTCTTATGCATCTAGTTGGTAAAAAAAAAAGGAGATAGAATTCTGCTTATCATTCTACCTTTAGCAATGCATGTGTGGCCCTTGGACTAAAAGAAGACCCCTTCCATTAATTTGATACTCTATCTTATATCTCCCCAGCCCAGTCTGACCTACTCTGCTGGTGGTGCCTTGTAAGCTTTTAGGTCAATAGAATGGTCACAGAAGAATGATCTTACTAGAAAAACAGAAAAAAAAGAGTAAAAATGGATTTCATCTGAAATCAGTTGCTTTACTGTTGGAAAACTAGTTTAGAATTCTTATTATCCTTTCTATAATGGTTGTAATTTTGTACATAAACTTAATCATGCTTCATTTTTTTGCATTTGTTAGGATTATATTCCCACTTTCTGTGGGAATATTCATACTTTCATACTTTTCATACTTTTAGCATACACATCATCAGGAACTGCATAATTCTGATTACTTACTAAAGAGTTGATTCCTGGTTATTTCATGAAGTTCAATATCACATAGATCAACTAGAGGAAAATTCCTCCACTGGCCCTTTGTAACAGTAGCCCTGCGACTTATGAGATAGGAGATGGGGACTGAATCTGTAAGAATTCTGACTATGCTCACAATGCCTAGAGAAACTGGGCTAGAGAAATTTGTGATAGCTTCTTCCCATGAGCAGTCTTTGAGATTTTGGATTGACTAGTTGGATTGACTCCAGGATTATGATGTCACAGGATCCATAGAGACTTATGCTAGTCTACAAGCCAAGTAGGTATCTATTTCATTATACTGTACCCTAGGAAACCCAACCTTACTGAAAACATGGTTCTAATACCTGCTCCTATAATTGTACTTCCACCTTCATGTGCTAAATTAGAAAAGAAATAAAATGAAAAGGAACAGTGTAGTTAGGAATTATTTTCTTTGCTCTGCTTTCACTGTTTCTTTTTTCTCTTCTTTTGCAATGAATATTTACAAAACATCAGGATCTTTGCTCAGATGATGTCCATCTGTTTTACCACCTTATTTCCCACCTGAAGACCTAATCTCCTGACAATGACGTCATAGGTATCTCTGTCTGGAGTCAATTGTAATTAGGGCTTCAGGTGAAAAATCAACAGCAGGAACAGATGGGCCCATACCAGGCAAATAGCGTGTTCATATGCAAATTTTACCAGTACTAGAAGATAGAAGAAAACTGTAGAGATAAGAAGGCTCAGCTGCAAATGAGACTTCTGCATAATGTGTGCTGGAGTCAAATGCCCTTCCCATACCAGCAGGGAGTCACTTTGCTTCCCTTTCATAAAGAAGGGTAGGCTGGGGAAAAGCACAGGAACTAGGCCGTTACAATTTAGAGCTGTTGACTTTCAGCACAGGAATGTGGGTGTGTGTAGCTCTGCCTAGGCATAAAGGAATAGGTGTCTGACTGTTTGCCTCAGGAGGAAGAGTGGCAGCCTAGGTGCTGTCAATCTCCATTAGTTCCTTTAAAGAACGTTTGTGTGTGATATAAAGTAAAAATGATACAGTAGTGTGAAGTAGAAAGCAGTAATTGCAGAGTCACTGCAGTGGGTGTTTTATATTATTGTGACCCCGTATTACTGAAATCATTGCATTACTAGTTAAATATAAAATTAAAAAATGTGGTCCTTCACTTGTCAATTTACATGGTTCCAGGAAGTTTGTGGGATGAGTTCAGCAACTGCAGGAATGGGAAATAAGGAAGAGAGAGACAGTTGCCTGAGACCTTTCTACACCAACAGAATCTATTTGAACTCACTGTCATCACCCTAAACTTCTATGTAAACTCATTATATTTTCTCTCTCATAGATTTAGCAGATTTGATCAGCACAATGTGACTCACAACCATAACTCCCCTATATTCCATTTAATATATTTCTAACTTTTATTTTGTTTTACAATACTCAGATTAATCTTTACTTCTGTTGGCTTCCTCTTCCTGTCTACTCTTACAAATAATTCCCAGAACAATTTTCCTAAAAGACAGTTTTGCTCATAGCTTTTCCCTACTCAGATAAGATAAGATATATCCTTTCCAATAACACTGAAAGAAAAGGAAAGTATCAGTATAATCTCCTTAAGCAGGGTTTGAAAGTATCTGCTGAATCTCCATATATGCATAAATTTTGAGTCAGCAATCCCACCCCTGTTGGAGACCACTACAAAGTGTCTCTGAGCAGGATTTACATTTTACTAATTGGCTTTCTATGTTTATCTGTGAGTCTATCAGGCCTCAGCCCCTTGCCTGGCGAGTGAGCTGATTCATAGTAAGTGAGTCTCTATGAATCACTGGTCCTGGCTGAGTCCTGTAGTGGCCTGTGAGGCCAGATACCTCAAAGGGCAAGATAAAGCCACAGCTGAAGACACCTTGGCTCCTCCACTAATTAAGTAGAGACAGCAGTTAAAGGAATTTCACTCTTACAGTTTCAGTCCTACCATGACTTTTATCTTGGGAATAACATAGTTCTCCTAAATTGAGATAATTTACCACCTGGAGAAGTCTTAAAAGTGACTCCCAAGGTCTTGCTCATTTACTGCAATTTTCTCAGTTTCCCCACCTTTTGTCCTTGGTTCTAACAAAAGTGGGCTGATCCAGAGAAGTCTTTGTCTTAGCCCTTGAAGTCTTGAGCTTAACTAAAGGGTTTTGACCCATCTGGCACCCTAAAATCATATAACTTGTTGCATTTTATTTAAACATCCACCATACACTCATTTGGGAGATTGGAGATCTAGGTCAGGACCTGATACACCCTTACTTGGTGCACACTCAACAAAGACATTTATTAGTTGGTCAAAAGAATGTATAGATGTTTCATAGCACATTATTCATAATAGCACCTAAAGGATGTTTTCAGTTATTTAGTTAGTAGAATGGATAAAAGCAACTGTGGTATATTTATATGGAGATTGCATAGATTAAATATCCATAACTATACTAAGCAATAATAATAATCATAAATATTATGTTGGGTCAAGAAGGTACAGATTATGTAATCTGTACCTTTGTATTCAAAGGTACAGAACATAATTCTGTTCACATAAAGAAAAAAGACAATGCTAACTTATGCTTACTGGTTACTTACATGGGAGAAAACAAAGGCAAGTGTCACAAGGGCAGCTGATGGAGTACTCACAATATTCTGTTCTAAATTATGTGGGTGTTGGTGACGTAGGTTTGTTTACTATGTGAGAACCCATTCAGTCATACACTTATGAGATGTCTACCTTTCAATTGGTATATTGTACTCTGGTGCAACCACTACAGAAATCAGTGTGGAAAATCCTTGAAAAAACTAGGATTAGAGGTCCCATTCATCTCAGCTATTTCCCTTCTGTGTGTTTTTCCAGAAGAATGCAAAACATCATATCACAGAAATATATGTGCCCCCATATTTATAGCAGCACAATTTGTAATAGCTAAATCTGTAAAATAACTCAAATGCCCTTCAATCTAGGAATGGATAAAAAGATGTAGTATTTTTTTTTTTTGTACCAGGGATTGAACTCATGACCTCGCGCTTGCTAGGCAGGCGCTTAAGCCACTGAGCTAAATCCCCGGCAAGATGTGGTATTTTTATACAATGCAGTATTACTCAGCTATAAAGAAAGATAAACTCAAGACTTTTATAGGTAAATGGATGCAACCAGAGAGTATACTCACAAGTGAAATAAATTGTACTCATTTGTAAGCCTTATATTGCCTCCCTAGTGCAAGAAACTAAAATAGGAAATAAGATTCAAAAGGTTCAGTAGATATTGTGAAAGGGAAAGAAATTGCTCAAAAGGAAAGAAAAACTGATATGTGGGAGAGAAGAAAAAAAGAATATATATCTTCACTACTTTTCTCTCCTTGCTGGAACAAAATACCCAGCACTCAAAAGGAAGGAAGGAAAAGTTTATTTCTTAGAGTTTTAGGAGGTTTCAGTGTTTGGAGGAATCGGCTGGCTTCAAGGTAGGGTGGCATGGCTCTGGGGCAACACTTCAAGGCAGCAGACAGAGCAACAAGGAAGGAAACAAGCTTCTTCTCCTGCCTTATATTGTATATGAGCCACCACTACCAACAACAACACCATTCCACCCCAGAATCAGTATAGCACTCACAAAATCTTCTTGCCCTCCTTTGCACAGGATAATGATATTTACAAATTAAGAACTCTGGCTCCCTGCTGAGTTTCTTGGTTAAACTTCTAAACTTTTCAAGTTGACACAATGTATCAACCATAACAATCCACCCCTTGTCAATTTGGCAACCAAGCATGTTTCTTTAAATCAGCCTATACAAAGATACAAAGGCATGCTTATTCTTAACATTTTGCAATTTAACAATCCTTAAGAACCAGAATCAAGTCTATGAACATTATATAACAATGTTATGTTAGAAACATAACATTTTGTCCTTGGACCCCCAAAGACTCATGATACAAAATGCATTTAGTCTATCTGCAACAGTTGCCAAAGTCCTACCAGTTTCACCATTGCTGAAAATTTCCTCTGCTCAGAGACATAAGGCAAACCTTAGCTACAAGGCCCTTACAAATGAAAACAAAGTTAAACACTTCCAACATACAATGGCACAAGATTGACATCACCATTCTAGAAGGTACAAACAGGAGGGTACAAAGGATTGGGAAAAGAGCAAGTCCAAAATCCAGCAAGGCGTACATTAAGTCCCATAGTTTCATGTGCAGCATCTGAAGCAATCCGTGGCAAATTGTGACCTCTAAAGGGCTTGTGTGACTCCACTGCTATGGCACTTCTGACAGTTCCCACAGCTTTTGTCTTGGTCTGTCTTCACTCCTTCATTGCAAGTTTCCTTACATGATCCATGTTTCTGGATTTTCCAAACTTCTGGGTTCTCCACTGCACCTTTGGCTTCACACTCACAGCTTCACACACCGACCTCTCAGGGGCACACTCTTTGGCCTCCCAGGCCTTTTGAAATTGGGGTGGAAGCCTTTTTAATCTCTTACATTCTGTATGCACCTAAAACCAGCACCATGTGGATGATGCTGAGGTCTACTATCAGAGCAGTAGCCAGGCTTTCCTCTATCTTAGATGTAGGGGTCAAGTGCCTGGATTGCTGGGCACTCTGAACCTGATTCTGTGGAACAGGTTCTTTTTGCTGTCTCCATTCTGGAACCTGGTTGAGCCTTCGCCACCATTCTGGAACATGGTGTTCTGAAGTTTTCTCTTCAAACAAAGTCTTTCACTTTTACAGTTTGGAGGTTGCAAAGATTCAAGGCTTACTGCTTTCTGCAATGTCTTCAGGCCATCTTTTCTATTCTGTTCCTTCTCAGCAATGCAGATCTCAGCTCTATCTTTACAATCCACAACTTACCTGGAATTTCCTCTCTGGCCAAACTCACAATGTTTTAAATCAACCTGCTGGACTCTTTGCTCTTGATTCTCAACATGAATCTAGCTAAAATCCCCCAACAGTAGCCATGCTGCAACCTCAACATTTGACTGCCTTGAAATTTCTTCTTCCAGATTAAGTAGTCCACTGTCCTTAATTTTAGTCTCAAGTAAACTCTCTGGGCAAACACAAAATGCACACAAACTGTCTGCCAAGGCTAACACCCATCATGTGGAGTTCAACAACCAATGCAGTCCTTCTTCCTGGCAGAAACTTCCCAAAGCTGGTCTTTACCAGCAGGCTTTCTGTCAGCCTTCTGGTCTCCTGAGCTCTGACCAGAATCTCCCCTACAGAACAGCCTAAGGTGTTTCAGTGCCACTCTTTCAGGCACTATCACCAAACCTTCCCAAACTCTTCCCATAAGCCATTTCCAGAGGCTCTTGAACCACATGGCCAAGTATTGTCACAGCAATGACCTCACCAAATTCTCTTAGTTACTTTTCTCTCATTTCTGGGACAAAATGCCCAACACTCAAAATGAATGAAGGAAAAGTTTGTTTCTTACAGTTTGGGGAGGTTTCAGCATTTGGAAGAATCAGCTGGCTTCAAGGCAGAGTGGCATGGCACCGAGGCAATACTGCAAGGCAGCAGCCAGAGCAAAAAGGAAGGAAACAAACCTCCAGGGAGGGTGTAGCACTCACAAAATCTCCTTGCCCTTCTTTGCACAGGATAAGGATATTTACAAATTAAGAACCCTGGCTCCCTGCTGACTGCCTCAGTTGAACTTCTAAAATTCTCAAGTTGACACAATATATCAACCATAACAAATATATATATATATTACATATACAATCATAACATATATATATATATATATATTTACACAAGACAGCTAAGATAATTGTACTTCTAATTATATTAGTTCACTGTAAGGAATACTTTGTGCTTATATTATTAGATCAATTTTGCATGTCTCTATCTGGTAATCTGAGCAACTATTAAAAATAATATGCAATACAATAACCATAGTTAATTTCCTATCATCTTGTTCTGAAATTATGTAACATTTTTATTGTTTTTTATTCTTTTTAAAATTAAAAAATAAATTTAAAAACTTCAGGAATATGCCACCAAATTAAAAAAAGATATGCTATTCTATATCTTCATCTATGATTTTTTTTACCCTAACTCTGTATAGAATTTGATCTCAAGGCTTTCCTGATGCTTATTTTATTTATAAATTTAGTTTTTCTGAATTTTATAAATGCATTCAGATTGATACTTGTAGCTATTCTTACAGATCTGCTGTTGATTTGCTATAAAGGTTAAAACTATAATTTTGAGGTTTGCTGCTTTTGTTATATCTCATTAGAAGCCTCTGCACACACACACACACACACACACACACACACACATACACTTTTAGCTGGATTCCTGATGAAATACTCTCAGTCCTGCTCCACCTGGATTCCTCTCCAGCAGTTGCTCCTGGGATAGGGCAAGTCAGTTTCTTGCATCTGTGGGGAGGCACTAATCCAGCCTTGGCCATTCTTTCAATGAAGCAGTCTTTTAGTCACTACTACAGGAGTCTTTAAAGTAACTTGCCACACTTTTGTCTAAAGCTTGTTTATTTTTAGGCAGTTTTGTTTCTCAGTTTCATCACATGAATTGCTGGTTCCCTCTGTTTCTTCAGTACAGACACCAAGAACATACAGGGTTTGTGCCATCAGTACTTTGTCCTTACATCAGTTCATGTGGTTACTCTGTCATCCAATGTTGTTGAAAATGTTTTACATGGGTTTTTAGTTATACTGTCCAGTTTTTCATTTTTATATATACCCAGGGAGACTGATAACGAATACCACAACTGTTATCTTTCTGGAATTCCTCTATGTATTAATTTTACATTTTAAAAAATTATGTTATTTACCATCTATTGTTACATATATTACAGAGATATAAAATTAAAGTGCTATGATACAATAATAATTTAAATAAATGGATAGATGTTAAAGATAAGTGAAAGGAATCTGATATAAACAATAATATTTGCTGAAGAAAATGAAAGCAAATAGTAACAAATACTAGAAACCATAATTCATAAACAATTTTATAGAAAAAAATATTTAAAATATTTAGAAAGCATATTATATGCTTAAAGCTACCACCTACCACTCAGATGTATCTTAAGAGAGTCATGGATTTTCTCAAAGAAAAAAAAAAAAAAACACTTACCCGATCATCTAAGGGAAAGGTCTTGTCACTTACAAGGGAAAGAAAATAGGATTATCATCAGATATTCTGCCAGATGTTTTATGTTAGAAGGGTATTCAGAAATATATTTTAGACACACAAGGAAAAAACGTGAGGCAATAATTTTATAACAAAGCTTCTCTTCAAGTATAAAAGACATAGCATGCAAAAATTCATACACCATCATCCTAGGTCCCTAGATCCTCGTGGATAAAAAACATTAAAAGGGAGATTCCAACATTAAGACTGCTGTTAAGTGTAACATGCACAACTACTTATCAAACTAATACTACATGAGAGTTAAAAAGAAGAATATAAAAAGTATATGATTTGTCAATGTAAATGTAGCACAAGATTAAGAATATAAATGGCTGAAAGAATAAAAATGTAAGCAGTGAATATAAATATGTAAATTAAAACATCTGAACAATAACAATTTGTAGTGTTATCATAAGTTTTGTTATGATACTATGGTATATGCAAGGTGGGATAAGGAAAATGACTAATTATGGGAATTTCTAAATGTATTGCCCACTATGTTTCTGAGGATCATAATCCCAGTGTGAAAGACAAAAATTTTACATGTAAGTGTCAAGCATGGTGGAAGGTCTGACACTTTACATAAGGTTTAGGTTAAAGGTGAAGGAATCTTTTACACATGGCCTTTTTATGCACAACAGGCAACCTGAGCTTTATGTTTGTGTCATTTGTCTGTTTCATGAGATCCACAAGGGTGGCACAGAGATCCATTCTGCACATGAAGTGAATTCGCATCATGGTTGAATAACCTGGTATTTAGGAAAATGTATCCTTCTACACAGGTTGTGAGCAAATCTGCTCTTGATGGGGTTACTTCCCTGTGTCATCTCTACTGGCTCTACAGGGCTCAATGATTTAATCAACACTAAGTGTTGCAGAAAAAGTATTTTGTAGATATGATTAAGGTCTATAATTAATTTATCTCTTTTGTTTCATATTAATGTTAACACATGTAAATATTAACAAAGAAAA
Organism: Dolichotis patagonum; assembly: GCA_004027295.1. NCBI lineage: Eukaryota > Metazoa > Chordata > Mammalia > Rodentia > Caviidae > Dolichotis > Dolichotis patagonum. The sequence goes on from PVJX010009144.1 coordinate 25,505, forward strand.
TACAAAAACACTCATTAAAAATGCAATAAAATTTTATAACAAGATAATGGTGAATATACTGTGTACCATAATCTTAAAAGAATGAACAAATTGTTACTTGGAGTACAAGTCATAGACAAAAAAGACTCCCTTTTACAAAAAGGAAGCAAATAAAAAGACAAAAAAATGTTTCCAATGATAAAAAAAAACTAGTAGTATTACTCAAAGAAATTAGTATATACCTTAAAATATTTTTGAAGCAATGTAATAAATAATTTAGGGGGTTATTTGTGCTTCTTTCTACTTCCTATTTATCTGCCATTTTGGTTTTTATAGTTGATCTTAACAAGTGTATGTTTGATAACATGCATGCTTCTCAGTCAGTTGAAGAATGTAAGAGTAAAAATTGAAAAGGAAATTCTGCTTCAAGATTGAAAAAACCGTGTCTGAGTTTCTAGCACAATATAGGCTTTCCCTACAGGTTTCATATTTTCCATCCCCCATTGTCACGTTAGCTAATTATTTCAAAAAGTATCTGTATCTATCCATCATCTCAGAATGTATGTATGCATTTATGTATTTCTGTGTATTTTCACTAATATAATTTTTTTTGCTCTGATGGTGGTATTAAACTGGATGATAAGTAAATCTACCATTTGTTCCAGAGAAAGACATTATCCTTATCTTTTAAGGCTGTTTACTATATGTATTCCTTCACAGATAATCTAGAACAAAAACTGTTATTACCACCACTTCCAAGATTTTCAGAAATAGGGGAGATCCATGGAAAATTAATTCCCAATAGTGACATAGAAAAAGACTGTAGTAGTAAATTTGAGTTGGAAATGTCACTATAAACTCACAATATATGATGTATGGATATTTTTCTATTAATTCGGTTTGTCAAAACTTTGAAAAATGTAACCAAGCTAGTAAGAGTTTCAAGTCCAGGCACTGGTTTTAAAATCCATTTTTTAATAAAGGAAACTAAAGATTTATGAAGAAATAGATGCTTGCTGGTTTGGGCCTGAAATATTTTTACATTTAGGAGCACAGAACACAGCAAAGACTATCCAGGCTACACCAAAAGTACACCGAAGTCACTGTGAAGAAACTTCTATGTGGAAAAATTTGAACTCTAATGAGAGTAAGAATTACAATAGACTCACATTCAAGATAATTGATCACTTTCTGAAAATGATAGGGAATCAATTAATGTTCTTGAAAGCTGTGTAAAGAGAAAGACATAATGTTATCTGGCCTTTCTTACATGAACTAATTGTGCCATTGGATAATTAAATAATTAGCCACAAGCACATAACTAACGAGAGACGAAGGCAGGACCAGGTCCAATGCCTTTTCTAGGGTGTAAACCTAAATTTCTGTGTTGTGTGGCACAATTTCCATCTAGTGCTGACAGTTTCACTTTTTCTGTATGACCCGAGGCAAAACATCTCAGAAGGCTTCAGCAGTCATGATAGACTAAACTTGGTATGGAAAAAAGTATCCCCCAAACTCAAGTGGCTTAACAATAAAAGTATATCTTTCACTCATCTAACAGTTTTCCCACAGGTTCTGTTCTTTGTCATTACTTATGAACACAGGTTAACGGAGTTGTGGCCACTTTGAACATTGTGATATCCTAGTGATAGAGGAAAAGAGTTGTAGAAATTCTTATATATACAACATGTAATTAAATGCTTTAGCATGGGAAGTAACACTTATCACTTAGGTTCCTAACTCATATGAAAATATTGGTGGCATTGTTCCAACCAACCATAAAATAAAGCCAAGTATTGCAATCCTACTGTGTTTTTGTTAAAAAGAAGGAACACTAAACAACTTTGGCAAACTGCATTAATGATTCCTGAAGTATTTAATTTATCATTTATGTACCTTCCATAGTTCTGTTTCTAGAAGGAAAGAAAATGCTAGTACAATGTCACGTACTATACACTGAGCATGGCAAACTACAGTGAGTGAGGAGCAAATTTGTACACTCAAAATTGCAGTTTCCAACACTCATATACGTGAAGAGTGTCCACAAACACCCAAGAATTTATATAATATTAAGAAATGAAGAATGAGAAGGTCTAGGTGCTCTCCAGGTGACATTGCTTGTCCACTCTCCACTGTCTTTCTCTGAGGAAATTGTACATATATGTTTTTACCTCATTGCTGTAAGACTTTATAATTGTGGTACAGGAGGACACATTGCTTAGTCAGAAAGCTCTTTCTCCTATGGGATGTTCTTAAAGTCTACAAGGAACCAACAACTATATACTAGTTGAGGAATGAGCTGAAGAAAACAGTACACATCTCATGAGGAAACACAGAGTCACCCCAAGAAAGAAGAGAGGCCAACATTCTCAACAGAGACCAACTTTCTTCATAAAAGCAATTAACTTTAGAGGAAAATGAGTTCATATGTCAGATGCTTAAGAAAAACCATGAGGCAGTTGACCTTAAAGTACTTATTTCAAATTCCTGGAGAGAATGGCTGTGGTTCATGTAGCTATAGCTTGCTTTGCTGTCCTATGCCTCTCTTTGTAGTTGCCTACACTGGTCACATTCAAGAAATGGCCAAGTTTATCATCAGGTTCACAAAATTCTCCAATTCTGTCTCTCCACATTACTATATTTTTCTCCAGTCATTCCTGCCACTGCTATTTTTCTATAAAATACCAATAATCTCATTATGATAAGTAAAACAATCAGGAATCAAAATTTTATGCATATAAAACTGTAGTCATGCAAAATTATATGTGACTGAAATCTGAAAGGAAATTTTGAAAATTAAAAATTTTTTTACTTAATGTTATAAATCTTCTAAACTGTAAAGAGCAGACACAAATTTAATTATGGATATTAACAGTATGTTATCTCTTTTAGGAGTATCCCCATTTACATTGGTTTTCATTTTATCCCTTGGACCTGAGAAAACAGCATTGTGTTGTAAATATTGATCTCTTCTCCTTCTGGGGATGACACTGTGCTACCAAAGGAGATATGTATTATGTTTTCTTTAGTCTATTCCTCAAACAGTACATAGAATTTTAAAGAAGGTATTTCTGGGGAAGGACTTGTACAGACAACAGGAATCCCTATACACATGAAAGTGATACTTCATACTGAATTTCTTCTTCCTATTCAGACATTCACATACAACTAGAACCAGGAAAGGTCTTATGGATCACTTCTAAGCACAAAATCTACCTTTATGTATAAGAAAGATACTGAAGTTTGGCTAACTCAGTACAGTCCTCCAATCCCTTTCTTCTTCCTGCCTCCACCACAGAGACTGGAACAATTGAGTACACACCAGTAACTTCTCAGCCTCCCTTACAGTTGAGTTATTCATGTGGTTCTGTCAAAGGAGTGAAAGTCCACTGAGAGCTTCTGAGAGGACTTTCTCTTTTGCTGATGAAAGGGATAGCAACCCAGAGGGCTGCTTCCCTAACCTCTTCCTTCCTGCCCTAAATGCAGATCTGATTCCTGGAGTTTCTACAGCAGTACTGGGACAATAAGGGGAGGCCAGAGAATTGCACAGTCACTGGCCCTAACACTGTGAAACTATAGAAAAACACAGTGGGGAATGCTGGTGGTTGAATACCTTGTTATAATAGAGAGTGACTTCTGTTTTATAAAGCTGCTGTTGTTCCATTTCTGTGTTCCCCACAGCCAAAGTATTCCTCCAGGAAATTGAATTCTAAACAGGTAAAATGATTTAGCCAAAGTCATGCAGCTAAGTTATTTGAAGAGCTAGGGGTAGAATCCAAGAATAGAGCCTCCCAACCTAATGTTCCCTATACAACACAGCTCCTCAGAGAGGACATACTGCTGCAACTGCAAATGAAAGTGGGTTAAGCTGATTCATGAGCCCTGTGCCTGACTTGATTTGGAGTCAGAAAAAGAGAAATATTGCAGGAAAAGAAAAGAGCAGAATGTTTAAGTAAATACTATTTAGCACAGTCTACTCTTACACAGTGGAGAACTGAGATAAGATTCTTTTCTTTCTTTCCCTAGAGCCAAGGTACACATTTATTAGAAATGTTCCAAATGTTGAGCTAAAACTGAAGGAAGTTGGATATAAATGCTCTTACTGCTCTGTGAATGAAAGATGAGAGAGAAAGAGAGACACAGAGAGAGAGAGAGAAAGAGAGAGAGAAAGAGAGAGACAGAGATAGAGACACAGAGAGAGAGAAAGAGAGAGACTAAGAGAGAGATGAGGGAGGAAGACAGTGGAGAAAAAAATACATAAGAGGAAAGACTTAGTTTAAGAGACAGAAATGGGAGAAAACAACAATTAGTACTTAAACCCATAAATTTTTTCACTTACAAAGGCAATGTTCCAGTTAATTTCCATACTACATGGCCTAATCAAATTGCCGTGACAGTGTTCCACAGCAACAAAATGAAAGCTTTTCAGTATATACTAAAACAGAATGAGGGCTATCTTTATCTGCATAAGTAAATGTGAACAAAGGGCATTTGGAAGAAATCCTAGAAAAGGTAGTTCTAAATAATTTTGTTAATATAAATGGGAGGTGTGTGTCAGAGTGTGGTAGCACACAGTTATAATACTGGAATTGTGGGAGGCTGAAGCAGGAGGTTTTTAAATTCATAAGTTTGGGTCCAGCCTGGGCAACTTAGGGACAGCAAGACTATGTGTCAAATGCAGTGTATAGGGGCCTGGGATTTAGCTCAGCAGCATAAGCGCCTGCCTTGCAAGTGTGAGGTCATGAGTTTGATTCCCAGTACCCCCCAAAAAAGCAATGTATATTACATTTTATAGATTAGTTATAAATATAGATATAATAGGGCTGAGGATATATCTCTGTTGAAGGATTCAATCTTCAGTACTGAAAACAAAACAAAATAAAAATGGTGTCTCACCAATATGTCTTTGGGCTGGGTCTGTTGGAAAGAAGACAATGAAAACATCTTCAAGGGCAGAAAGACTAACAGCTAGATTTTTACTAACAGCATAGATGTCCACAGTTATGTTCCACTTCTAATATGTCTTGCAGTGCTGAGAAACTGCCATTTATATTTTACCTGAACATTTAGAATGTCACACATACATTCCTGAATTACTGGCATTATAAAGAAATGATGAGAATGATGTTAATGAAGCCTCTAGAGATCCCCAACATTTGTGAAACAAAATTTTAGAATCTAAAGCTGGAACCATGTCATGAGGAAATATAAAACCTTTCTGCAAATATCCTCACAGCAGGATGGACTGCCCAAGGAGAAAGATGGCAGAGAGCAAGAGAAAGTTAACACCTGGGGTATCAGGAGACTGCTGGACACTCAGGTAATATCTCTGGGTTTCTTAACCTTCACTTTAAGTTAGAAGGGTTATTGTTAATGACTTCAGTTGATTTTTTTTAAAAAACTGCCCTACTCTATCTCATAACTGGCAGGGAAATTTCCCCAATGTCAACAGAGTATCTTAAGAGCTTAAGAATAAAGTTCAAAAACAGATACCAAAGTGAATAGGATGCCCATGCCAGGTCACAGTTCACAGTTCACAATATCAAAGTTCAAAACACCAGGATTGAGCTGCAAATCAATCTAAGAGACTGCCGGATAAAAAGATCACTTCTAGGAAAAGAATTAGTGCAGTAATTGTTCAGCAACCCAACGTAGGCAGGGTCTTAGTGATCACACCAGGCAACAAATGCAAGTGGATATTTATTTAAGACTGTCTAAAGTATCTCCTTGGATATTTAATAGTGTCTCAGGGGAAAATCTCTGCATCAGCTAAAGCAAAACAAGACCAAATGAAAGGATAAAACACTGCAGAGAAAAATAAATAAAATAAGTCAATCTCTTTCATCTTTAGGAAGGTGCCACTAAAGGAATCAAAGAGTAATATATTCATGCATATGTATGTATTTTTTCCATACCTATAAAAACATCCATGTGTCTCAAAGGGAAGGTATAGGTTGTCTCCGCACCTTGAGTTATAGAGAACCAGAAACAGATGTACAGCAAGTTAATGGGTTGGTTTTGCTGCCTGCATTGCCCTATCTTCCTGCACTTGAATTCCAGGGAATATTTAGCATAACATACAGCAACCATTCTCTGCCCTCTAGTACATCAGCAGAATGGGGATATTTACAATTGAATAGTAGTGCATATGGGGCTCTATGAATCAGAAATACCACAGTAATACCTTTATTTACAGTTCTAACAACAGAGTTCCTTGTTCCCCTTGTGGCTTTCTCAGCTGTCCTGCCAAGTGAGTAGTCTCAGAAAGATTTCCTCAGTGACTTCTAAATGCTAACAATTCCCTCTCACTACTAAACTGTTCTTACATGTGGAAGGGACAAGTAATTTCCAACATGGTATCATTTCAGGACAATACACATATCTTTGGATCAAAAATAGCTCCATTACTCCTCATGCTGATGCTCAAACAGCTTCTTCTGTAGAGTTTTGTTATTTAAATTTAATATACTGTCTCCTGTTGAAAAGTAAATAGATTCCAAGTAAGCATAATCTATGAGTATCTTATTGAAAATTTACCAGATCCTATCTAATTTTAGGTCACAAAATTTCTCAGTTGTACAGCTATATGGTGACTCAGTAGAATAAGAATTAGGAAGGTACAGCCTGTAGACCAAATCTAGTCTAATATATATATTGCAAAAAAAAAAAAAAAAGAAGTCTCAGAACATACATTTTTCTATTTATATATTGTGTATGGTAGACTTGAATAGTTGCAATAGATATTGTATACAAAATAAAGAAAAAAATAATTATTATGTAGCCTTTACTGAAAGTTTTTCAATCTCTGCTACTCAGTGACCCTTCTATTGAGGAACTGGGGCTCAGAAAGGGGGAGGGCCCAACCAAAACTGCAAGAGGTATACCAGACAGAGATGGGGCTCAACCATGTCTCTCATTCTCATTTATCAGTCCTACCATTGTGTCAAGTTGTTTATTAAGAGCTGACTACAAAAATCACAAAAGATCTCAGAATTAAAGAAGGCCTGAATGATTCTCCCATGTACAAAGCTCATGAATATGATCTGTGGACTGGGTGATTCAGTTTACTTACTCAGAGGGGAGCTGAACTATTTTGCAATTGTACATTGTTGGTAGATATGAGTTTTCACCATGGTGTAGTCAAGGGATTGAGATAGTAAATAACTTCTATATTTCAAATAGAAAAGCTGTGTACTATGCAACCTGTGCCTAACATTTGGCTGTGTTTCTCTGATTAAGGCTCATAGAATAAGAGAAACACTTTTGGTACAATGTGTGTACATTTGTGTCTATTATGTATTTAACTGTGTGTTCTAAGCAACTGAACTTGTTTAAAAAATTAAATCTCACAATTTCAATAGGTAAAAGTGTATAAAATTGAGTTAATACTGCAGTTTTTTTCTGGTCATTCAAAGATGTTCTGAGGACACCATTAGAACTATGGCACCTTACATGCTACATTGAGAAAACACCAACTTATTCTGTTACCTTAGTCCCTTTTACGTGTTCCCTGATCATTAAACTTCTGGTCAGTATCTGATTAAATTCAGGTAAAATGAAGTAATTCAATAATTAGTTCACATACACATTCTATTTTTTAAAATAAAGATTTTATTACATGGGAAAGCTCTTGCTTTAAACACAAATATTTCTCCCTATAGCTCCTTAAACACCTCCTCCCAATACATATTTTTCTGCTTTACTATTTGCAATTTGAACAAGTAACACTGGCATCGGCTTAAAACATTTTTGAAATTCAAAGTCCCAAGCTCCATCCCAGCCGTGGAGAATAGAATTTTGCACTTTAACAGAATTCCCAGGGGATTTATTTGTACAATAAAGTTAAAGGAACATTTCTAGGGCCTATTACAATAAGTCAAATTCTAAAAGGCAAGTTATGAATACGTGAAATTCAATAATCACATTTCAATCAAATAAGCACAAGATTATGCAATTCTGAAAAGAACTAATACACAGAACAACATTTATCAAGTGTTTACTCTGTGCGGGGCACTACACCGGAGAGGCACTGAGACTATAAAGGGAATATTCCAGGGCCGCTGACCTCAAAGAACCTCCAGTCTCCTGGAAGAGTCAAATGTACAAACAGTTCCAGTTGAGACAAAAATCTAGAGTAGCGCTCATGATTCCAAAAATTGTTTGGAGAAAGTCTTTAATGTAGAGATGCTACCTTAAGTCAAGTTCAAAACCCACAGAGGAGTTCTTTAGGGGAATAGCTTAGATCACCCTCTGGAGAAAACTAAAACAGAAAAGGTTGTTGGTGTTTTGGGAGCTACAGTAGGAAGATCGGCAGGTCCAAAACTGGCACCTGTGATCTCTTCCTTTCAGTGTGTATGATTTTGTATAATTTTCTTCCTTTGAATGTAAGGTAGTCTAGTAATATTTTATAAACAGAACAAGGCAAAAGCAATGAATGTGGCTTCCATGATTATGTTAAAAGACTATGCCTCCTTCTTCTTAGCTCTCTCTTGCCCCTCACTTCCTGATTGAATAAGCTGCCATGATGTGAGATCGCTGGGGAAACAGTCTTGTTATCCGTAAGCTGAGAGGGACTCCCAGCCAACAGCGGGAGAGAAGCTGAGGCTTTAGTTCAACAACTCATGAGGAAACGAACACCGAAATAACTGCATGAGTGACCCAGGAAGTCCTTCCAGTTTAAGTCTTGTAATGACCTTGGCCTTGCGAGAGCTACTGAGTGTGAGGATATTCAAGCCCTCCCAGATTCCTGGCCCATAGAAACTGTAAGAGGATATGATATATTTTGTAAATTGCCAAACTTAGGGACAATATTCTATTCAGCAATAAGTAATGGTGGGATGCCAACTATTCTCAAAGATATGTCCATATCTTAATCCCTAGAACCATTACTAACTTTTACAAAAAGACTTTACAGACATGTTTAAGGAATTAGAGATGGGTCAATTATTCTGTATTATCCAAGCAACTCCTAAATGCAAACATAAATGTCTTTCCAGCAGAGAAAAAGAGGGAGACATGACACAAAGAGAACAGAAGGCAATGAGATCTCTGAGGTGGAGACAGGAATGATGAGTCTGTAAGTTAAGGAATTATGACAACCACCAAAATCCTTTAAGAGTCAAAGAATAGACTTCAATACCTAAAGAGAACATGATCCTCTGATTCCCTGATTTCAACCTAATGGTAACAATTTTGGATTTGTAGCCTACAGAATTATGAGCAAATATATTTATATTGTTTTAAGTTTGCTAAGCTTATGATGCTTTATTACTGTGGCCACAGGAAACTAATATAGTAACTGCAGGGAATTTGACAAATTTAGTGTAGAATGTATGCAGAAGATTTTCATAGAGATGATGCTGAGTATGCAGCCTGCAGCCAGAATATTAAAAACTTGGTGAAATTAAATAAATAATCTGTATTTTGTCTAGTAAGTTATAGGCAACCAGTTCTACAGGATGGGAAGACAGGAAGGCTTTTCTTTTGGCAGAAAATATCCTGACTGGATTTCAAAAAAATTTTGAGACCATTTCACTATGTAGTTCGCGCTGGCCTTGACCTCTCTATGTACCCCAAGCTGGCCCCAAACTCACAGCAATCCTCCAGCCTCAGCTTCCAGAGTGCTGGAATTATAGATGTGTGCCATCACACCCAGCATGACTGGACTATTTTAGAGACCTGACTCCCCACCCTCTGTGGAGCCATTTTAGAGCATGAATACAACAGGATAGGCTTGAACTTCTTAAGATCAGTGTAATTTGTGCAGTAGACCAAATAAGAAATAATAATTTACATAGATTCTTCTGCAAGAGGATGTGAAGACAAAAGGTCAGAATGCAAGGCTGGCAGTGGGGTGGGGATACTGAGGAGCCAGAAGCAGCCAGGCCAGGAGCATTTGACGCTGCCAAGCATCCCACCACCGGATCAGCCCACTTCACACTTAGGTAAAGGGCCACAGTCTACGGGGTCCTCTTGGTTCTAAGAAAGCTGTATGTTTATTTCCAACATCCAAAAATTGAAACGCTGACTTCCACTTTCAGGTGAGAGTTGAAGGTCATGCCACACTTGCCTACAAGGTCTTCAGGAAATCCAAGAGCACCGTAGCAATGCAGAAACCCTGGTAGAATGACAGAGAAAGCAAGTCAGGTAGATTAACTTGGCTGAAGGCAGAGTGGGATGCAATAAACAGCTCATTCAGTACCTGGTCATGTGGCCTTCAGCTGATAGCTTGGCTTTCTGGGCTTTAGTCACTCAGCTATTGAACTTATTACTGGGACTAATCATATTAGAGTA
>PVJX010009144.1:35876-62381 GCA_004027295.1 Dolichotis patagonum
TTGGTACTGGGATTGAACTCATGACCTCATGCTTGCCAGGCAGGCGCTTAAGTCACTGAGCTAAATCCCCAGCCCTTAGGTTAGAGTTCCTAAATAAATGTATATAATTTGATAAGCTACTAATAGCAAATAAATAAAGACATTTTAAAATATACTGAGTTCTTTAATATAGTTATAAATAGTTGCATATAAATTGGATTTTTGAAACATGAAGTAATAATAACAGGACATCCTTGTACAAAGTCCTTTCCAAGTAACATCACTGAGGCAAAACTATAATTCCTAACTTGTCTGTGTAACTAAAAAACTAGATTTTTTTCTGAATAGGCTTTGGATGGGAAAACAAACAGGATTAATTGATGAAAGTTTTAACTTTTGACCCAGTGAGGAAACTTATCAGCTATGTTCTACACACGATGGATTACTTCACACATCGGAGCAACCTGAGAGAGATAAAAACCAGCTGAATTATTATCCTCCTTGATAAAGATGCTGGAGGCAGATTCAGTAAACTGAACTCAGCTTAGTAGACTGTTAAGGTTCCTCAATGCCTGGAATCTATTATGATCCACTGTTTAGTTTTACAAAGGCAAATTATAAACATACAGTACTGGCTTTTATACATTAATAGAATAACATAAATATCTTGATCTCTCTTAACTAAAAAGCATAGTGAAATTACGGATGAGAGAAAGAGAGAGGAAGAGAGAGAGACAGGGACACAGAGATAAAGACACAAAGAAAGAGAGAGAGGAAGACAGAAGAGCGTGACAGCTTGACAGGTAGAGAGACAGAGAGATAGATAGGCAAAAAGACAAAATGAAAACTTCCCATTTCTACTGTGTCCACCACCTCATTCCTGCAGTTTGCATCTGTACAGATTCCCATTCACCTATTCAACTTCCAAATACTAAGCAAATAAGTGTTATTTTAAAAATTAATAAAGATGTCCATAAGGTGTTAACCAACACAGAGGAGCTACTCAACAGAAAGATTTTCATGTTAAACTGCCTGTTAAACTATTATTATCTCAATATAGACCAAACACCAATAAAAGAATAGAGCAAATTTATACCTCCAAGGCACATTGACATTTTCAGAGGAAAAAGAATGAGGCTTCAGTGCCTCTTTGCTTCTAATTTTCATTTGTCAACTTGTGGTCCTGTAAGTCAATAGAAATGCTTCTATCTATCAGTATTTTAGCTGGCCGTGCATAAGAAGAATTGCTTCTGAGAAGAGTATGCAAAGATGGGAGACTGCAGGTGGCAGTAAATATCAATGGACATCTTTAGGACACTATGCCCAAAGCAGAAAAACAAAAATCAACTGGTCTGCAAGTTTACCACACAGGATTCTGTAAGTTGTTATACAGTGCGAGTAAGGCATTGCCTCTTCATATGGAGTCTGATGTCTCCAGGCAGGAACTTGCGGGGAGAAGGTGAGCACAAAGTAGGCAATACAAAGACAAACTGGAACTTGTGCAATCAAAACCTCAGGACCAAATGGAGTTTGCAGCTTGCAGCAGATGCTTACTTCCCAAAGCCTCTAGCTTGTGGGTTGGAGGGGATGACGGGTGGGGCACTGAACATGCATCTGACTCAGGATCAGAAAATCTGAAGGGAGAGATCAGAGGGACCTGGAGGATTTACAGTCCAGCTGCTGCCCACCAATGGGTTGAGCCAGAGGATCAGCAGAAAATGGGTCTGTTGTTAGCAGTGTCACAGGTCTGTATCATGTGTCAGTGCGTAGAAAAATCCGAGCTTCATTTCTACCTTCCCATCCCAGAATTATGTAGATGTGGTGGGTTAACTAATGGACAACTTGAAATATCCAGATGAACGGAATCACCATGGTTCTGGGTGTATTAGACCCACCTGAGGATTGTTGCCAAGAGCATAGAAGGGAGAACTGGTGGGGAAGACTGTGTACTATTGATTTTCCTGGAGAAGCTTGTCACACTGGCTTTGTTGATATGAACTCACCTGTTCTCATTATCAGAGGAGCTCAGGTCCTTGCTGAGCTCTGTGGTTCTCCTTGGAGGAGCTCTGATTGGAGCATTACTCTTTGGCTCCAGTGCAGATCCTTCAACCTGCTGGCACAGATTGTTCTGGTTCAGATTTTCTAGCTTCCACCACTGACCTTTGGGCCTTCCCAGGGCAGATCTGTGATAAAGACTTGCGTGAGACATTGCTGTGGGCTCTAGACCTCCAGGTGAATTTGTGGAGCACATTGCCATGGCCTCTGGGTCTTCAGTTGAATCATCCAAGACGTTGCCAGAATTGCTGTGTAATTGAGGTCCTTAGCTGAATTCTTTGAGTCTCTAGTGTGTGGACAGTTCTCTTACACTTTTTTGCATTTGACTCTTTAGGTGAATATTATAAAATTATACCATAAAAATACTATAAATTATGTGTCCTCTATTAAATTATTTCCTTGTAAACCCTGACCTCAACAGTAGGAAAGACAAATCAGGGAAACTTAACTACAACAGATAAACTAGAAACTAACCACCACAGATCACTAGCATTTTTGTTTTCATTGTTAATTTTATTTCTTGCCCCAGAGCTATTGCTATCTGATGAGGGTTCTTAAGGAGTTGGTCTCTGCTGGAGCCTCAAAGAACAATAAATAAGGAAATCCCAGCAGCACCATCCATTATTTCTCTTTAAAGTTAAAAAAAAGAAACATACAAGTTTTCAATACATAAAGATGACTTTTAATTTTAAAAGTACTTTTCTAGTGCTGAAAATTCCAAGAGGGAAATTTTAAGAAAAATTAGAAGATAAATCAAAATCTCATGTAATAATTTAGTTTTTAATAACTTAAAACATTTTCTCTGCTTTTTCTCTAACATATGTCCTTTCCTATTGCTTTCTAAAAATGTTTATTTTCTGAATCTGCCTGGCATTGCCAATAACATCAAATCAAATAAACACAGCAACTCTCTTTTCTTTGTGGTGTTGTTATAAGGGTTTTTTCATTTTTTCTCTCCCCATATTCCCTCCTATATTCTTTTGGATTTCAACTATGCATTAATTATCTCTGCTTCTTAGTTCATGGGACATTATCATTTTCTTTTCACATCAGAGCCTCATTTATTTCTCTTTGTTACACACCTCCAAGCTTAGCTTTTCTTTTACGGTCTCAGCTCTCAAAAATGGATCAGAGAAAGGGAGAGGGCTCATCCTGAAGTTGGAATGAGGAAGAGGGGTGGAGGAGTGGCAGGAAGACAGCTTCCAAGCAGCTTTCAACATTCATTAGGGGAATCACACCCAAGCACACACCTAAGCAACATTTCATGTTTTTTAAATTTTAAATTTTCAAAATATATATATAGATATATATATATATATCATATATATATCTATATATATTCATTTAACCTTAAAACAGTAGATTTTATATAAGGAAAACGTTTTTTAGGCATTATAAAATTTTTAATTTCTTTTTCCTGTAAGAGGATTAAGGCAAAAGCTTTCTCTAAAAGCTAAGAAAGGAAGACTATTTGGTTGGAAATTTTTTTAGTCCCTAAGAATAATAGTATGAATTCTACCAGATTCCATTTTGTGGCCATTATATTACACAGGTGAGTATATACATAAAAAGAGGAAATACTTTTCTCACCCAAATATCACAATCATGAAGCATAAATCACGGTGCCCTGAAATGGTAATACTTTGGTTGAAGGGAGATAGGAAGAATGTCAAAGGAGTTGGTAAACTAGGAAGACAAGCTTATTTGGTGTTCTGCAAAAAGACTTTTCCTGTGTTTACTTGATTCTGGATTTAATCTATACATCAGCCATTCAAGATCATAGACAGCGCTATGGAAACAGCTGTGCTCTCTAAGGCTGCCTGTTTGTACAGTAACCTATGAAGAGTAGTATATTGCTCACCACTACTTTGTGTTAGATGGGGCAAAGTAAGAAACTGCCTGGAGAGCATTCAGCAGACACAGGATGTAGGGAACTGTGTGGTGCACAGCGCTGATACCCAGTTAGGACTGAGATTCCCATTGCTCTAGCTGCCAGAAGTTGGTGCCTATCTCTCTCCTCTTACTAAGTCCTGTTTTATTTTAGTCCAAGAAAAGTCATGTCTCTTTCACTCCTGGCCATACTCTATTGCAGGAGAAAATTTTTTATCTAGTGCCTGCTGCCAGAAGAGCTGAAGAAATTAAGGCTCGGAACGCTTGCCTCCAGTGTGAGACAGTTGGAAGCGCTGCAGAATCCTCCAGGACATGGAGAATCGTATGCAGGCTGAGTTTGGTCATTCAGAATTCAACCTCTCACTCTTCTAAACCTTACAACTTCTACTTCCCCACAGGTGTTGACCCCAAGGGAATTTCTGATAAATATTTTGCCTGTAACAACCCACCTCGGAACTACTTCCTTGGGAACTGATCTATGACATTGTTACGTGCCTTTTCTATGGGAACTTTGCACTTGTTTCTGTTGTGAAGTTATAAATTGTCTGAGCATCATTCATTGACTTCTCCTAAAACATGGAAAGCTGTATAAGAACAAACTATTTTATCACTAAACACTGTATCCTGTACACAATGCAAATGGGTCAAATAGTCATTGAATTAATCAGTGTTATATTTATCAACATTTGAACCATAATGTTTTCCAGTAACTTATATTTTAAAATTTTTATTGTATCTGTTATGATCTTTCATTGTAAAGAGTAGTAACCAGTGTGCAGAAGCAATAGGCAAATTCTGGGTGAATTTAAGTAGACAGGTCTGGTGTTCATTCAGTGATGCATATTGTTTAAACTCATTACATTTGCCCTTCTCTCAGAAGGACTAAGAATGAGTCTGCTCACATACAGTAATATTCAGTAAAAAATAATTGAAGTTGCAATATGAATAGAGATGCAGGTAAGATTGCAGGACATGGGAAGAGGTTACAGGATCTTCAGGGTTAGCTCTGTGTATGGGTTGCTTCACCCTGTGGAGCAGAATCCTCAGGATGAGAATCCAGTCTTGGTTGTATTTTTTGTACCAGTCACTTACACTGTAACACAGGTCACACATCAAGTCACTGACGGGAAGAAAATGGTGAGTCTGTAAGGCTGCCTCATAGTCTATTCCATGATTCCCTAGAACAGTTTTCCTCCACTTTGCAAAGAAGGATCCCTATGGTATAAGTAACAAAGGCCTAGCTCCAAGGGCCATGGATCACCTAAGTCACCTGCTTATGGAAAATTTCTCTTAGTTGTTTCCCCTAAAAGTAGATATGCTTTGTACTGTACTCCTGAATATGTCTATCTGATATGCAAATAGTTTAAGTTGCTATGCAGTTTAACATCCCCTTCCTTAAATATTTTTTTTTAAAAATCAGCACTCCATACGGGCTGGTGATTTAGCTCAGCGGCATAAGTGCCTGCGTGGCAAACAGGAGGTTGCAAGTTCAATCCTTGTTACCAAAAAAAAAAAAAGAAGAAAACTAAAACAAAGAAGAAAAAAATCAGCACTTCATGAATACTTACCTTAAAGCCACAGAGTTAAGCAACACCAAGAGTGTGTTCCCAGTATGAGAAATACTAACCTATTTTGAGCCTACACAATAATGAAGCCTGTTAGTGTCAAATGGTATGTTTAGTTAGCATTCATAGAGTTTGAACAAGCAAATGCTTACAAAGATCACAAGACTCTTCTATTGAGACAGAGGAAACATGCTATTCAGGAGTTTCTGAATCATACACAACGATGTTAAATGTAGTTGGCTCTGATAAAATGGGTACCTTGAAACATGCATATCTATTTGTGTTTTTTTTGTTGTTTGCTTTTTGTTTATCTCTATAAGAGAAATTTGGTCATTATTGGAATTTTTTCAGATTACAAAATCAAAATTTCGTCTTCCAACTCTGTTCCCTCTCTGAATTCCCCTTGTTAGGTTGCTTTTCTAAATTATTTCTACTTTTGCCTGGGTACTTCCTGTGTATTTCTCTGCCCTGCCTGTTTGACCTTTGTCTACCTTTGCAAACACACATACAGACACACACATACACAACTTTGGTACAATGGCTGAATAGAAAAACCAACAAGTTATCAAAATATGAGTAAACAGATCTCCAATTATCTCTGTTTGCATAACATCTTATAAGACAATGTAATGAAAACATTGAGATTTAATGTTTCAAATGATCTGAGGAGGGAATGATGACAAATTCTTCATGGAAGTAATAAAACAGAAGGATAAAGGACAAAGTGACCGATGGCATGACCAAAAGCAAATCAGAGAAAAGTGGAATATGCTTTCATTTTGTTCTGTTGCCAGAATAAATATGAAGGCAGACAGAGGCTGATCGGGTTCTTATTTAATGTGCTAAAAATTAAGAACACTGGTAGATGTTATTCATTGGCTGTGATACAGTGTCACTGCTCTGTGTTGTATCCTATTTTCTGAGCCCAAGATTTGTATGTGAGTATCCCTCTCACCTCAATCCATCTTCTTCTCCATAAATAATTGATGATGGTTTGAAAATGGCATTGGTCAAGTCACTTCCTCACTCTGAATCTCATCTTTAAAATGATGGCACTGGGCAATATGATCTATGAGGTCCCTCTAATGCTGACATTCTAAAATTCTATTATGTTTTATAACATAGTTGGAACAAGCACTCATATCTCCTAAGTTTTCACACTGTGTTCATTTTCTAAACTACTTACGGTCCTCCTTAGGGTCTGTGGAGTTCCCCAAGACAATGACGGATGAAGATGGCAGGGAGAACAGATGACGTTCGTCTCACTCTGTCTGCCTCTGACTGTGACCGATGGCAGGACACACAGTGCTCGAGATCTGATGATGTGAAAGTAGCAATAGCTCGGGCCTCTATTAGCTAGTGATGATAGGATGGTCTGCAATCCGTTCAGACCTGTCTAAGCACTACGCAAGTGAGTCATCACTTGTTCCAAATGGTTTTCTAAGCATAGTTAATATCCCTAAACAGATAAGCCAGATGTTGCGTTTCTCTTGGATATTGAAAACACAGAATTCTTAGTTTTTTAACACTAAATATCAAAGAATAAAACATGTTTACAATCCTATTTCTTTTAGGTAATGTTATTTTTTAGTTAAAATCTTCCAGTTATCTTCGTGTGCTGAATCCTTAATAATAATCTATTTAAAAAAGTTTTTTTTAAATGAGTTTTCCTTTTTTTAAAATTTGCACACAATTGCAGTACATGCAGTTTACAATGACCTTGAGCAGTGGGTACACGTACGTAATAGGGCCTTTTCTTTTTTAAATCCCTTTCCCCTTCCTTCCCACATCTCTTCTTCCTTTTCTACATGTCTTTTCCCAATTTTCATTTTTATTGATATTAGTTTAAACTCACATTTATGACATACAGTGTTTACCTTCAATGAGCTTATTAGGTTTCTGTACAAGGCACATCTTTATTCTATTTCTTTCTTCTTCCCTTACTACTTATTTCTTTTTTCTCTCTGTTTCCCTCTTCCTCAGTCTCCTGAATCCCTTCCCATTTCCAAGAGATCTAGCCTCTTGTTTCTTTTTGTTTCTATCCTTTATTCTTCTCTTTGTACTTTGCCTTTCAGTATTTAAGTTTGTGTGTCTGACTCATTTCACTCAAAATTGCATTTTCCAGTATATTCTATTTTCCTACAAATGTCCAAATCTCTCCTTCTTCATAGCTCAATAGTAGTCCATTATGTATAGATACCACATCTTCTTTATCTAATCATCAATTGATGGGTACACAGGCTGCTTTCAAGATTTAGTTATCATAAATTGTGCTACTATAAACACTGGTGTGCATATATTGATATAGCTTTCTGTCTCAGCTCTTTGGGGAAGATACCGAGAACGAAGATGGCTGAGTCACATAGTATCTATAATTTTGTTCTTTGAGAATTCTCCATACTGATTTCCATAATGGCTACACTAACTACTTTCCCACCAACACTGCAGCATGGTTCCTTTTCCACCCCAGGCACTGGCTGTTTTTTGATTTCTTGATGATGGCCATATTTTTTTGTTTAAGGTGGATATTTTCATTGTTTTAATATTCATGTCTCTAGGGCCAGAGATTTTTAGAATTTTTTTCATGTATTTCTTGGCCATTTCTTCTATTTCCTCTGAACAAATTTATTTCCAAGTTCAATTTTGAGAGAATAAATGAAAATGATTTTGTGAAAGGCAAGATAAAAAAAATTTTACTACAATATTAGGTAGTTTTTCACATTAAAAACAGAAAGCTTCTGTAAAGGCTAATTTATATTTTAAAAATTGCAATTTTAAAAATATGCAATTTAAAAAATTGCATATATGTATACTACAGTGGAATATTATGATATATGAATATTGTGGATGACTAACTCATACACAATGCCTGACATGCACATCATTTCTTTGGAGTAAGAATATTTAAAATACATTCTTCACAACCTTTAAATATGCAATAATGTCAAATGTATAATATTATTATTAAATAAAATTACTACACTAACTATAATAGATCCCCTTGTTCAAGATCAATGCTGTGGCCTTCGACCAACAGCTCACTTTTGTCTGTCTTCCTCCCCTACCATCAGTCACCTCACTGTGTGTAGAAATGAGATCGTGTGATATTTGTCATTTTGGACTTGGCATATTACACTCAGCATCAGGCTGAGTTTTAAATGAGTTTTAAAACATGTTGTTTTAAATGACAGGAAAATGAAGACTTCAAATTTATTCCTAAATTTTTCGTTAGCTTCCTCAGAGCCTTTATCATAAAAAAAATTTCATTTAATTCTAACTATTATCTAATTTTCATTGTGATGATTTATACCTAGATGATTTGTACCTAGGAGTAAAACTTTCATATGTGCTTAAACCTCATTCATTATTTGTATTATAAATAATTATATTTTCCTTTAATCTGGCTTTTGCCTGGATTGCCACCTTCTACTAACATTATATCTATCATTTTAAATGCTTAGAGCAGAGAAGTTGCCTTGAAATAACTTTACCTGGCTATTTTAAATAGGTACAACATAAGTGTTTAACAAACTGATTATTAACAAAAGTGTTAATGAAGACTTATGATTTATTTATTTAAGATTTATAATAATGAAGATTACATTTGCACCTAGTGTGTACTTGGTATATTGTCAATATATTACTGTATTATATTCATCTTCTAAGTAATGCACATATTAACCTGCCTTTTTCATAAAAATTCACCTAAGTTCTATTATAAGCACCACTTTACAATGAAGAAGCTGAAACATGGAGATGTTGAAATTTGCCCTACATCTTGCAGTTAGTAAGGGAAGCAAGGACTGCACAAAAGAGATGTGTCTCAAGAATGCACATTCCCAACTACTTTGCTAAATCTCTCAATATGTATCTGTTGAATAAGTCTACTGGTTTTCCAGGGCTGTTATATCAAGTAATACAAACTGGGATGACAATAAAATTTATTATCTCATAGCTCAGGAAGTAGGAAATACAAAATCCAGGGGTTTCAGGGCCAAGTTCTTTCTGAAAGCTCTCAGGTATTTACGTTAGTTTCTGATCTTTGCTGGCAATGCAGGCCATTGCTTTCTTGTAGCAGCATATTGCTACCCTTGATTCCATCTTTACATGGTTTTCTTTTCTATTAATATGTTTGTTTCACTTTCTCCTCAGCCATAATTGGGATTAATCCTAATCAAGTATGATTACGTCTTGACATTATTACCTCCACAATAACCCTATTTCCAAACATGATCAATTTCATAGACAGTGGCGAGTAAAATTTACACCGATCTCTTTGGAGGACACAATCCAACACACAACTATGAGAGTTTGGTAGGATAAATCTACTCAATGTTTTTTTTTGAAAATCACTATTTAATTGAATATATATTAATGGGTAGTTGGCTTGCCATAGATATTGTTTTAAATTTCATCATTTACTAGCCATGTGCATGGTACAAATCTCTGATTTTCTAAGGTTCAATTTCTCTACATGTGAGCCCATAATAATATAATGCCTACTCTTTATTAGGTGCCAGATTTTAAGATGGTAAATATTATGCTTGGGGTTAAATGTGACATTTTCTTTATTGTATTAAATGTGTATATTAAGTACTTCACTTATTTAAAGAATTAAATAATTTTATATGTACAATAAGTACTTTGATTACTGAAATTCTATACTTTCTAATCTTTCACATATTCATTTTACTCCATGTGCCACAGTTAAAAAGTATTTTATATTTTATTATAAAATAGTTACAAATATATGTGTGTCTTTTTTATACAATAGAATTATATTATAGCTATATTTTGGCCATATTTTCAAGGCAGCTGATAGAAACCCTTTCTATTTTTTTAGAGACTGTGTATTCCAGTGCATATCATAAGTGATTCAACTCAGTCCTTATTAATTGATGCTTAGGTGGGTTCTAGTGGTTTTTTTCTAATTATAAGCAATCATGAGGCAAAAATACATCTCATAACTCTGGGATTTGAAGGATCTTAAAAGCTGAATTACTGGATAATTTTAAATTAAAAATGTAATTGTAGAAATTATAAGGATATATTTTACATTGTTGAATAACTTGGGTGAAAAGGGGAAAAATGTTAAAAGAAGTTATTTTGAGTTCCCTCCAAGTGACCTCAAAGTAAATGCTATAGGTGAAGTATACCTTGTCCGAAATGATACGGACCAGAAATGTTCCCGATTTTGGAGTTTTAGGGAGAGATGGTTCTGGAATATTTGCACAGATATTACTCATAAAGTTTTAGATTGATAGCATTTCAGATTTCATATTAGGAGTGCTCAGCCCATATTAATTTTTAAGCACCTACTCTGTGCTAGACATTCTGGTTAGATTTCTGACCAAAACCACTATTGTTGCTATTATTTTCAGTGGTTCCTGACTGATGATCCTGTGAGTGAATGTGGGGAGGAAACTGAACAATATGGCACTAGTGCTGAGTGGTAGAATCAACACAGACAAGATGTGGCTGAGTCTAAAGCCCAGATGCTTTTCATTAGTCAGAACTGCAGCTCTGGGGAGTGTTGGGTGGACAAAGACAAAGAAAGAAGTGACTTTCTGTGAACTCTTTCCTGGATTTATGCTCTTCTTGTGTTTCCAAGCTTTGAAACCATCCTCACTTAACATCTTTCTCCCAGCCCGGACCTCTTTTGTCCATAGAATAGGAAATACAAAGAGGCTTCTCGTCATTTAGCAGGTGAGTACTGAGTCAGCCTTTGCCCGATGAAATGTCTTAGGAGAAAGGGTCAATTCAATTTCCTTTCCATGTTGCTAGAGTCACTCTAATATTGGTTCTTTTTTCCCCAGTCAGTGGTTTCTTGATTTGATCATCAGTCTGCACATTCCTGCATGGATCCCTGTTTCCTAAGGACGGAGGCTCTTGTCACAGAATCGGTTTATGTTAGCCAACATCCCGCACCTGGCGCAGTCTGCCTCCCTCCTTATCATGACATCTGGTCCTGCTCCGGCAGTCTACACCCTTGAACTCAGACTCAGCTTATCATATTTGTTAATTTAATAAAAGATATTTTAAATTAATCACATTTAGGTGTTAAGAGAT
This sequence comes from Dolichotis patagonum, assembly GCA_004027295.1. Lineage (NCBI taxonomy): Eukaryota > Metazoa > Chordata > Mammalia > Rodentia > Caviidae > Dolichotis > Dolichotis patagonum. Next base: position 47,435 of record PVJX010009144.1, read on the forward strand.
GGATCTGAGTTTCAGTACTGACTGTTTTAATTTCCTTTAGAGTGTGGGGGTTTTTGTTTGTTTTCTTTTAGGATTTGTTAAAATTAAAATGAATGATGTTTCTTGTCTTTAAAACAAGTGGGTATTTATAACTTATGCCTAAAGATTTCTTGAACAGCCGGGATATTAGATATATGAAAGTGGATTCCCCTGAGTCCCTGGAGGGCTTCAGCAGACCCTGTTTTCTCTTTTTATAGATTGCTGTAATTTCCATTCATTCATGGGTAAATCCAGTGTGTAGCACAAGATATACTATATAGAGGCAGCTTAGAAATAAGAGGAAGGCAGGAAGCTTACTTTGAGACTTTGAGGACTGTGATCAGCTTTCTCATTGCTGGGACACAATAGCTGATACCCATGATGTAAAAGAGGAGAAGTTTACTTTAGCTCACTGTTTTAGAGAACTTGGTATGTGATTGACAGTCTCCAAGATAAGAGCATCATGGCAAAAGGGCATAATGGAACAAAACTGCCTAGTTCTTGGTGACCAGGAAACAGAGCAAGAGGGCAACACCAGAAAACAAGTGGCAGGAATCAGATATAGATTCCAAGGTCCCATCTCCGTGACACACTGAGAAATGTGCTGCACCAATCTTTCAGACAGATACCGAGCAAACCAAATCTCCACTGCACCTTGAACTTCACATCTCATCCCTTGTAAACATAATACCCAAACACATCTCCTTAAATCATACTTAATCTCCAAATAAACACAAGTTACTACTCCATCTAGCATGACACAGTTATCCTGCTTAAAACATTTTATAAATCCTGAATAAAATTCAAGCACAGTAATCTTCAGCATGGCCTCCTTTCCTAGTCTCAGAGTTCCAACATTGTTAATAACTCAAGTTCAGTTCTCCTCTCAAATTCAAGGAAACCACCTTTGAATACATGTAAAAATGAAATACAAATTACATAATCCCAATGTATAATGGCACAGAATAAACACTCTCATTCCAAATGGGAGGAATAAAGAGATAGAAAAGAATCAGACCTAAACAAGATTGAAGAATAGAAGAGCAAACATGAAGTGCTGTTATAGCTACAAATTCAGTATCTGGTGAACATGGTGGTGAGATATGAGCTACAAAAGGTTTGGGCTGTGTCATCCCTACAACCTTCCCCTTTAAAGCACACATGACCTTTTTCTTGGGCTGACTACATTAGTGGCACGCAGTTTTCCTCAGCATGGTATCCATATTATTAGCATCTCTGACTCCCAGAAATCTGTGATACATTTTTGACATCATTCCCACAGCTTCAGGAATTGTCTTCTCAGAGATTCTTTGCCTAGCTTCAAGACTGTTCTTTGAAATATGAATGTAAGACTCCTTGATCCCACAAGTCTTATGCTTTGCATGCCAGTATGATAAAACCTGCATTATGTAAATCAGGCTAAGATCTGCTGTCAGTAGGAGCAGTAGCCAGGCCTCCACGGACCATGAAGTAGCCTCTTCATACTTGGATGATTGAGCACAATGAAATAAATCCCAGGGAACAAGTTCCCCATGGAGCCCTTCTTTAGGAGGTAAGTCAAAGGCTTTCTACTCCAATGAAAGGTTTACACTTTAACAGACTTCAGCTTGTGATAGATGGCGTCTTTGCTAACTCCAGAGATACCCTCCAGGTATCTTTGTTCTTCCTGTACAAAGTACTTAGATTTTTTTTCCAGTGGTGCTAATCTCTTTAATAGCCACCCCTTTTTGTATCCCAACATTACATGTCATTCCTTCTTGACCAAAACTTTAGTTTTTCAAAATTTTTCTTCTGGCATTTGCTTTTCATTGTCACTATAAATCTGGCTAAAAGCAGCCAGCAGAATACATGTCTCAGCTTGACTATCTCGAAAATTCCTCCACAGAATTAATCAGTTCACACTGCCCTTAATTTTAGTCTCCCAGCAGACTCTCAGAACACGGGCAAAAGATAAACAAATTTTCTGCCGGAATGTGACACACATGACCTCTAGAGTCTAACTGCCACTGGAGCCCTTGTTCCCAACTAAAGCCTGTTGAGCCTGGAATTTGCCATCCATATACCTAGCAGAACTTCGGTCTTCGGAGCTCTGACTGGCATCACTGATCTGTTTCTGCTTACATCATTTCAGGCCATCTCAAATCCATATCTTCAAACTTTTCCAAATTCCTCCTACAAACCAGTTCCAAAGATTTCTAAACCATAGTCAGGTATATTCACAATGAATCCAATTCTGGTATCTGTATTTAGTAGGATTCTGTAGAAGAATAGAATCAATAAAAATATATGTATAGTTATGCAAGTCATTTATTAAGTAGGCTTACAAGATCACAGGCAAGAGAATCCATGATGGCCATCTGTACCGTGGAGAGCTGGATGATCCAATAGCCATTGATCCTATCCTCAGAATGTATGGAAGCCACAGAACAAGAATGATCAAGGATGCAGCAAAATCCAAGGTCAAAGACTTGGAAGATCACTGGAAAGTCTTTGGTGTATGTCTGCACTGAAACAATGGATGAACTTGAGACTGATGTCCAAAACTAACGGCAGCAAAACACACTCATTCAGCAGACTGGACCTCTTTAAACAGGCACCAATTTTCTCTTTCTTTCCCTTTTTGATTCCATGCAGGCTACAAGCTTACTGCTTTGTGCAACCATAACCAAGTTATGTCTTCCTTCCTCAGTTTGCTGGCCTACGTGTCAGTCATCTCCAGAAGCACATCACAGATACACACAGACCTGTACTTTACTAATTCTGCTAGGCATTTCTAAATCCAGTCAGGTTGACATATCACAATTAATAGTCACACATAATAAGCACTTCTTACATTTTACATCAATAATTAATAAAATAATATTTTCTAAGTATGTCTGTAATCACACTTTATATACAGTTAAACATTATTTCATCTCAAGTATTACAATTTTTGTAATACAGCTATTAATATTTTTGAGAGGAATTAAATATTAGGAAAGTTGTAGCCATATGCTCCTGCTATTGCTAAGAAGAATACAATGACCAACATGTGCACCCTCAAGATTCAGTGAACAAATGATATTTAGCAAGTGTTGTACAGTAAGGTGATAAATTCCAAATTACAGTACATGATCCTAATTACCGCAACATTTTCTTTTATTAGATATACAATTTGGAATTCTTGGATGCCTGTCTATCAAAATAACACATGGCTTGAAGGTCCAATCTTACGAGTTTACTAAGTAAACAGGGGAAATCAGTACTATCTAGATTCCAGAAAGAAAGAAAAGCACAAAATTGGCTGCCTCAATATGCAAAAATAATCGTTTTTGTAACTTACTATTGGAAGTAAGCAGGTACAAATAGAAAAAAAAAAGAGCCCCCACCCTCATCACCCAGCCTAATATATTTCCTTTACTCCTCATTTCCTGATCTGTTCTAATCTCTTTGGGTTGAAAATGCATGAGATTTCTCTGATTTAAAAGAATAGAAAATATTTATACAGCACTTACACCTACAAGCTGATACTATTGAGAGATTTATATGTAATAAATAATTTATTTCTCATAAAATTGCCCCTAGTAGTTGTTATTTTCATATATATCATTATTTAACAGAAATAAAAATGCAGAGAAGACAAATGGCCTGCCCAGTGTCACGCACCTGTAAGTTGCAGTGGCAGAAAGTAAACATAAATAAATAGCCACAAATCTCTGTATTTAACCACTATACTGTTGGATCTCAGGAAAAGTTGGGAAAATTTAAACTGGTTTTCATTATGCTAACCATTTGAATGCGGACCTTAATCAAAGGCACAAATCAGCTAAATATACCATACAAGTACTAAATGAAAACAACACAACCTTGTTCTTGGTAAAGTGGAGACTATGTGGGAGGAATAACTTCCCTAAATCTCCATGCTTGCAAGCGATAATATAGGTCATGCTGTGTTAAGAGCTGCAGGAGAATTATGTTGAAAGTGTGGTGTGATACTAAAGCACTATTGCTCATTAGAAGTATTAAAATTGTGTATCTAAATTGGCATGTTTATTATTATCAATATGAGAGATTAGTTGTATTTTTATATGTAAGGATGATTTCATTTTATTTTCTATCGTCTGTTGGTAGGGTTTTGTTTTGGGGTTTTTTTGTACCTTTTAAATATTTGAAAATTTGTGTTTCTTACTTTTAGAAAGATAATTTTCATCTTATATAAAAGGACAACTTCATATATATGAGGGCAACTTTCATTTTATTTTCTGTCATTTGTCCATGGCTTATTTTCTGACCCCTTTAAAAACTGTGATTATGGTGTTTCTTATCATTAGAAGTTATTTATATTATTTGCATGATAACTTTCACTATGACCTGTCACAAATACTATATACTTATTTGTTACATTTATTTATTTACTTTGCATATAGAATTGTCTTTATTAGGAAGGAATTTGCTTTTCTCTTCATTTGAAGAAATTCAGCCTTTATAATATGGTATCTCCTTGTGTTTTCTTTATATTTCTTTTTGTTTACATTTAAATAATCTATTTGGAATTTATACTAGTTTGCAATGCAAGACATGTACCCAATTTGACAACTTGATTATAAATATTTACTTATCACAAAACCACTTATTATAAAATCTATAATTTTGTCTATCAATTCAGAATTGTACTTACAGCATTCCAAATTTCTATATGCAATTGGAACAATTTTTTGGAATTTTTTCTGTCACTTGGATGTGTCTAGATAGTCTTGTGCCAACATTAATCCTTTTTAAATATACAGCTTATATAATATACTGTACTGTATGGTAGAATTTATCTCACCTCATTACCCTTTCACCATGTTTTCCTGATTATTCTTGTTCTCAGAAAGATTCTGCCTTTCTTTTTCCATATTATAACTTAATTGTTATTCAAAGTCCTCACAATTCATGGATGCATCTAAGCTTTATGGTCTCATATAGAGCTATGTATTCTTATATATCTGCTTATGAGTCATCTCTGAAAAAAATTGCTGCTTTTTGGAAGAAACTACAAACAGATCACTCTTGTGATAGAATATGGTCTTGACCACATGATTCCTTCAAGCTGCCATCATTTCTTTTCTATGACTAGGAAAAATAATTATAGACATGTTTGTGCAGTTTCTACCCATCTTAAGGTAAAACAAATTCTCTATATTTGTCTAGAGCTCTTTCTGACTAGACTCGTAATACAGACATTCTTTACTCAGTGAGGGTCTCCTTCCTCCTCTCCCTATCCTCCAAATGTCCTGCTGTGAAATCATTTCCCAAATCCCACATTTTCAAAAGTCCCATAATTTTCCTTTTGTTCCCATGTCTTTTTTCTTCACAATCCATATAATTCTTTTGCTACCATGGTTGTAAGTAAGCATGGAATACTATTTTTTCTGCTTATTCCAAACATTTTTTTTAAATCCTCCACCAGGTACAGTGCCACACACCTACAATCCTTGCACTGTTGTAGGCTAAAGCAGGAGGATTGCAAGTTTGAATCCAGGCTAGGTGACTGCTTAGTAACATAGCAACAACTTGCCCCAAAATAAAAATGAAAAAGGGCTAGGGATGCAGCTTCATGCAAATGTTCTCAGTTTGATTCTCAGTATTGCATAAATAAATAAAGTTCTCCAAAATAAAAGGAACAAACTTTTAGAACACAAAAGTCAGAAACTTTTGACTTTCAAACTTGTTTTGTTTTGTGTACTTCCATATAACTTCATTAATATTATTAACACAAAGTTAAGTATTTTTCTCAAATAGAGAAAATGATATAGAAAACTGCGTGTAGCCTATATAGCTACCATTTCTGGTAAAAATGAGAAAGCATGACTGGTATCAAGGAATTAAAAACAGCTGATGGAAATGACACTTCACAGAGTTTAGATGGCACAATTAATGTATAAGTACTTCACAGTAGAAAAATAAAAATTCAAAGAACTAGAGCAAATAATGCTTCAATAATTAAAATAAAGTAAATTGACCATGCTAACATGACACGATCATTAAATATGTATAAATTAGAAGAGTTTAAAAACTTTAAAAGTACAAAAATTGAAATGAAAATATCACTAAATCATTAGAAATTGAGGCAAAAATTCTGAAACTTTAAAATTGCTAAAGAAAACTTAGGAAAAGCACTTAAAGCCATATACACAAGTAAAGTTATATCAAATTAAAATTTCTGTACAACAAGATAAATAATTAACAGAGTAAAGAGATCGTCTACAAAATCAGAGAAAAGCTTTGCCAGCTACTATTCAAATGTAGGATTACTACCTAGAATATGTAAGGAACTCAAAAAATCAAATAGTCCAATTAGTAAAAAGGCAAATGAAATAAGCACACTGTTTAAGAGAAAAAGTACAAATAACCAATAAATACAAAACAACATTCCACATCTTTAGTCATTTACGACATGCAAATCGAAACTACATTGGGATTCCATCTTATCGTAGTTGGAATGGCCACTGTCAAGAGAAAACATAATAAAACAAACAAACAAACAAACCAGTAAGTACTGACAAAAATGCAGGAAAAAAAGGAACTCATCTGCACTACTGGTGGGAATATAAATTAATACAGTTGCCAATGGAAAGCAGTATAGAAGTTCCTCAGAAAATCAAAAATAAATCTACCATTTGATCCAGCAGTACTGCTCTTGATATATACCTGAAGTAATTAAAGCCAGCATATAACAGGGCTACAAACATATCCATCTTCATTGTGTCACAATTCACAATAGTCAAGATATGAAGCTAACCTTGGGGTCCATCAACATATGAATGGTTAAAAATTTTGTATGCATACACAGTGGAATATTATTTAGCAATAAATAATAAGTTTCTTTGCAGGAAAATGGATGAATTTGGAAACCACCAATTTAGGAAAACCAGACTCAGAGAGATAAATATTCTGTGATTCCCTTAATATGTAAAATCTAAATACAATAGAAAATAGAAAATACAATACAAAGTAGAAGACAAATGACTGTCATTCAAGAGGGAGAAAGTAAGTGACAAAGGAAGTGGGGTATAAATTCAAGTAATAGGAAGACAGAATTTAGAAAAATATATTTATATACATTAAACCTTCTTCCAAAAACATGAAAGTAGGACTGAGTGTGGAACAAGGGAAGTGATAGGGAAACATCAAAGTATGTTATACGTATGTGGTAGGAATCTGCCAAAATTAAGCCCATTAATCTACAAAACCAATAAAAAGAGTGAAAAATGTAATTTCCAATGAAAATGTAGAATTGTGAGTGAAGTTAACAAAAAAATCTAAAATAGAAAAAGTAAATAAAAGTGTCATGAGAAGCCCACAGTAAGTGGTTACATTCAGTTTTAATATATCATTATTCTATTAAAAACAAATGTCTTTATCAAAGATTTTTAGAAGACATTAAAGTGAAAAGAAACTGGGTTTTGTATATCAGAACTCTTTGTGACAAATCTAAAATTATCCATAAACACTTGAATGGTAAATATCAATATTCTTTCTTCATTCTGGTCATATGATAAGATTATATTTCCCCAGATTTATAAAACTGGATGTGACCAAAAATTTTTGCTTTGGCCAAAAGAAAAACATTAAGGCAAGTGATATATTTTACCTATTTCTAGGTGAAAGCTTTCATAGCCAGCATGCAATTTACATCTACTTTTTCTTCCCTCACTCATGGAGGTGTGTGTTGAAATGAGGCTCCATCAGCCAGGATTCCTGAGAGATTATGATGAGCAAAATCTCTGCATATGTCTGACAGACATATGACATGGTCCAAAAATAAAACTCTTTGCATTTTGAGTCAGTGAAGTCATGAGACTTTTATTTTATTTGTTATTATATAATTTCTTATGTTCACATAATAACTTACCTTGTACTGTTTTATGTCATTACTTTGTAGGTTTGTTGTAAGAATGAAACTGGTACTGTACAAAAGCATTCAGAACATAAAATGGCATGTAATATTATACTAGTTCACATTAATTGTTATGCAAAGATAAACAGAAACACTGACAGGACACTCAGGATTTGGAGGTAGATTTGTTTTACATCAACAGGCATTGATTGGGATCACTCCCAAAATATCAAGCCCCAAACTCTTGTGGTCTAAGGCTCTTCTGGAAGAAGAAAGCAGGGAATACAGAGGCAGAATGGCTTGTCAACTGGGCATTGGTTTACATAGTGTGCATCATAGTGACCAGTTATGTATCAGAGGGGCATGTCATTTCTGAAAAACAAAAATAACAGGAACTGTAAGAACTGTTACCACTGTTGCCTGGACAGCTAACGAACTGAAGTATCCCAGCTGTTGGTGGGGAGGGTGCATCTTCTGCTATATTCTCCCCCTCTCTTTTTTTCACTTTCCCTGGCAAGTCTTTGCTGGGCATATTACATATGATATTCTGAGTCAATGCCAACTAGAAGCACTAACATTAATGTTGTCAGTGATCCTAAGATGGGCCCTAACCAAGATCCCCAAGATTATCTTATTTCAGAGGTTTTTTTAATTGCTTTTAGGAAGAGCCTATTTATTTTGTAACATTATTCTGGCAAGGTAGTGAGAGAATTAATCTGATCTAGGAGACTGTCCAAAGTGTCTTGGACATTCATCAAATCTTGGTCAAGTATTTGATTGGTTGTTTTATTCTCTTGAGACTACTTCCCATAGAATTTAAGGCAAAAATCAGAGCTGGAAAGGGCTGGGGAAGCAAGAGCTAGGGTAAGAAACCTGAAAAGACAGAAAAATTAGGGGGAATTGATGTGGAACAGTCCTATGGAATGAGGTTCTCAGGCTTCAACCGTAAGTGGACTGAGCAGCATCCAGACTGACCAGAGCAGGGCTTTGAGTGCATTGTCTCTTCAGAGTGAGCTGTCTGGTCCAGGTAAATTTTTCAGCAGATCTAAGGCTGGAGATCTGAAACCCGTAGAGGTAGTTAGTAAGTGTCTTTAGTTATACATGTGTGCAAGAATGTCTACAAATATAGCTGGTCTTTTAACTGTTTACAAGTTGGTTTTTTAACTATTTCAGAGCTCTGTGGCCTATAAGTAGCTTTATTTCACCTAGTATTTTAGTTACCTCTGTTAAAAATGCAGACCCATTCTCTCCAGTGGTGATCAAGTCTAGGCCACATCTAGTGATGGTTTTCATGGCAGAATCCTTTAAACTTTTTGACATAGGTAGGGAATGGGAGGTCAGTGCTAGTGACACAGATGCTCAAGTCTGAGCTGGCTTCAGTGGTACAGGTGCTAGGACAGTGGCTTGAACTTGCAGAACATATGGTGGGGCAGGTCTGCTGGCTAAGGTTGATGTTTCAGTCAATCAAATCCTGAGAGGGGGGTAAGCCTTTGGGCTGGATTATCAAATTATCAAATGGCAGCAGAAAGTAGTTTGTTGTGTAGATCATCCTTGCAGGAGAGTTTTGACCAAAATAGTTTTGCCCAAAGTGAACATAGCTTATCTAGTCTGTTGGACTTCATTTCTAAAGAGCTACTTTCATCCATAAACAGGGTGTACTCAGCATCTCTGAGGGGTTCATTTTTAGAACAGTGCATCATAGTACAGCATGTAACATCTGTACAGTTAGGTCTTGGTCTAAGATGAACTTATTAGCCTTCTCAATTAGAAGGGAAGTGGCTGTTAGAGCTCAGAGTCAAAGAGGGGAGGCAAACCTTAGTATTTACTTACTTAAATATAAGTATTTGTACAAGTAGGTGACTGGGTGCTCTCAGGGGTTGACAGTCTGAGTAAGCATCATTGTTTTCATGAACTCAAGGGTTCAGATTTTGCAGAAGCCAGCAGTTCCAAGAAATTTGTGGAGTTTTTTTTTTCTTATAACCAGTTTCTGTCAGATATTGCAGCAAAGTGTCTGTGCCTTGCCAGCAGACAGCTTGGAAGTGTCATTAATCATTAATCATTAATTAGAAATCCTTTTTAAAGAGGAGACAAGTTTTGAACCTCTGGGAAATTCAGTCCAGGTCAGTTAATCTTTGGTTCCTGAACTGAGGTCTTTGCAAAGAGGGCTGGCTGACAAGAGCCAATCAAAAGCACAAAGAGTCATTTGTAGATCCAGGAAGGTGTGCTAGCAGGTTGTACGTGGTAGAAGACAGGCAATATATACAGATGGCAATTGCTGCATCATTGGCATCTCAGAGATCTTGAGCTGACTTTACAGTCAGGAGAGGTATATTTTAACAGTCTGGCAGTCTATATTGTTTGGTTAGGGATCTTGATGGAGCTGGAATATACAGAGAAACCTCAGAGAAAAGGTGCTGTGCCTTGGCCAAATCTGGTGTTAGTTTCTCCAAAACTAGTGAGAGAGTTCTTAACCCTATGTGATAATTGAGTCTAAGTGAGCTGGCCTTTTATCTCAGGATCTTCCCAGTTCATGGGGCTTATGGGTGCAACTCACAAGTAAAGGAAGGCATCTTTTAAATCCAGAACAGTCCAAAAAAGGGTGTATGTGTCAAGAACTGCAGAGTGCAAGGTGATAGCTGTGTTATTCACAGCATGGAGATTTTTCCCAAGGTGATTAATAGTCTATCAGGTTGGTGGGTGGCTGAATGCTTATTTGTGCTTCCTGTGAAATCTGACAGCAATCAGGGTGGGTCACAGTCAGGCAGTATGGTCGATGGCCAGGCCCAGAAGCAATTCCTTCATTCACATGTCTGGAAGAAATGTTTTCGGAACTTCAGGATTGTGGCTATGTGTCTTAGATTGATGCAGGCATTGTCTTTCTCTTAGGGAACAATCCAAGTTGAAAGTGTGTGGTTAATGAGAGGGAGGCTGACTGGCTTGGTGAAAAGGAGATGGCCATTTCTAACTTGAAGAGGAGGTCTCTTTCCAGAAGTGATATGGGGACTGGCTTATATAAGAATTCATATTTTGTGAGATGTCAGGCTGCAAGTTTGTGGTTGGTAGAAGGGGCAAGAGATGAGATTCCTTGTTCCTTTGGTGATGGTAACTTTTTGACAGAGAAAACTTTTGAAGACACAAAGTTCTATTCTATTTTCTACCAGGAAAGTGATAGGTTTTCTCCTTGACTTTTGAATATATGTTCAGGCCCACCAGTGCTTAATTCATTTATCAGAGCTGACAGTCCAATTTTTCCTTTGTCAAAATGTGGAACTCAGAAAGAATTATCGACGGTCATCTTAGATGGGCATTAAAAGATGTCATCTGACCAGAACAAGCATAACTGCAAAGCATAAAGTCCATGAGGATGGCCTCTGTGGCTCAGTGCAGGTAACAACCAGCTGGAACCAGTTCAATTGGCTGGGATTCTCAAGAAGAATGGGCCTCTTTTTCCTTTTTTTTCTTCTTTGAGCCAGAGGGGGGAAATTTGGTTGCATTTTTAACTCCAAAAATGCCTTTTTTAGGGGCTGTGGGTTTCGACCCATTAATTTCTGTCTCTTACTTCCCACATGTGTGTTCTGTATGCTTGAATGGTAGAGCAACAGACAATGGGTGGGTGCCTCTCATAGAAAGAGACCATTCAGATACCCATCTACCTGTGTCTTTGTGGGGATTTAGGCTCAATTTAGCTAAGGCAGACATGAGTGCTCCATTGTGGTATATGTTAATCACCATGGAACCACAGATGACGATCCAGTCAGCCACTAGGACCAGTGTGTCTCTCTTGGAGCACAGGTAAAGCAGTTTAGTCAATCCATTCCACTCAAACAATTATTCAGGAAGCATTCAGAGGTTTATCATTCCAACCCCCATTCCCTTGAGAGTGGCCATAATTAACAAGAGTTGATCAAGCTCTTCTTCTGCTCAAACAGAGGATTGACAGCTGACTAACTGGGGTGTCCCCAAGGGACTTAAGATGTGAACTGCTCAAGCAGGGATCCAGGAATCTTCCTCCAGACCTCTGAGGGACTTAAGAAATCTTGAGGGCACACATTCCCTTTGGGACCTGAAGAGATTCTTGCTCCATTCATGAGAGCCACGATCTGTAACCAAAGAAGTTAGCACAGTTGGTCTTCCTGCGAACACACTAGATACAATGGCAAACAGAAACACTGAAATGACACCCAGGATTTGGTGGTAGATTTATTTTACTTTGATGATCACTAATTGGGATCACTCACAAAATATCAGGCCTTGATCTCTGGTGGTCTCGGGCTCTTATGGCATAAGCAAGCAGGAAGTGCAGAGACAAAATAGATTGTCAGTTGTGAATTGGTTTATATGATGTGCATTATAGTGACCAGCTATGCATCATGGTGACTAACCATTTCTAAGAAACAAAATTAACAGTGCCTGTAGCTGGAACAATTACCTGGGCAACTGATAAACCGAAGTATCCTAGCTGGGGACATGGATCTTCTGCTACAGTAGTTATTTTTATAATTATTGTAACGCCAGCAAAATATCCTCAACATGTACAGCAAACTAGCCTCTAGTTAGCATTTCCAGCTTTTCTTATTGGATAGATGTAATTTTTTCCCTTAATATAAGTATATAAGAACACTGTAGGGCCAGATATTATTTATTATACCTTTGGATCTTTTCAAATAAGAAAAACTCAGTACAACTTTGCTGAGCTGAATTCCTGTTCTCCTTGGTGGCAGACAAAAAAAAAAATGTTCAGGCAGTTGATTTTCTAGTTATAGGACAATTAGAAACTTCAGGACTTATTTGTATTTTCTCACTTCAATTTTATGGCATTGTGATCACATGTTTGAATTTGCTATTTTTAATGGGTTAGTGTATCTTTTATCACTCTAATTTTACTATATATAGACTAAGTGAAATACTCTACATTTTCTAAAGAGGTTCCAAATATTGAGTGTAATTAGGGAAATAGAACAACTGCCAGTGTAGCAGTATACATATAATAAATATGACAAACCTTGACCAATTCCCTCATTGTACAGTTGATAGAAACTGAGTCTGTCTCCTGCTCTCCACCCATTTCTTATCACCTCTCCCCTTTGTAGTAACTACCATATGAGTGAGCAGGTACCTTAGAAATGAACAGGGAGAAGAACCCAGAACTTTGCCTCCTTCCCTATCTCAGATTTGTCTGCAGTGGTTCCACATCACTGGGAAGTTTAATGATTTATGTTTGCTGTTTCCTCACTAGGAAATTGCGGCCACCCTAATTGGATGCCTCCTAGATGTTAATCTAGATTAAAGAACTCAGTAAATATAATCATTCCTTGGCATATTCAAGGTATTGGCTCAGGAGCTGCTCCTCACCAAGGATATGAAAATCTTTAGATGCTTAAGCCTCTTATGCAACATATACAATAGTATATGTGCATAACTTATGCACATGCTCCCATACACTCCAAATGATTGCTAAATTACCTATAATACATAATAAAAGGTTAATGGCATATAAATATCTGCTATGAGGTATTGTTTAAGGAACAGTGACAAGAAAATTATTCATGTTCTGTGCAGATACTTTTTAAAATATTTTTAATTCATGGTACTGGGCCGGGGATTTAGCTCAGTGGCTTAAGCACCTGCCTGGCAAGCACGACGCGAGGTCGTGAGTTCGATCCCCGGTACCAAAAAAAAAAAAAAAAATTCATGGTACAGTCCCCAGAATATAGAGGGTGAATTTTATGTTACAGTTTATAGTCCATATTTCTTCATTTTAGACCTCTGCATGCTTGTCATATTCATTTCTAACCAGTAGTTCTATCACTTTAGAACTTCACATTATCATTTTTTCCTAAGAGACATGTTCTCATAAACTTGTAAGGCTTTGGTTTAACAAATTTTGTACACAAAAATTCTTTATGTTTACTTTCAAAATATTTCCCTGTGTTTTCTCTCTTTTTCCTTCTAGGAGTCTCATTATCTGTTGATAATTTTATAGAGTCTCATAGCTCTTTTTCACTCTGAAATTTTCTATTTATTTAATGCATAGGGCCAACTCCATGACTTGTAAATATCTATGTATATTCATGAGTATACGTATAATACATACACATGTATTTTAAAGAATATTAAAATACATACACAGTTATCTTAAAGACTATTAGGAGAAAGTATCCAAAACATAGATAATCTCTACTATGGAAACTTCAGTTTGAGAGTTGAGAGCCAAAAATATGTATGCAAGTATGCATAGCAACCTTATTCTTAGTTGCTAAAAAGCTAAAAATAAATTAAATGTCTACCAGTGAATGAATGATTGAATAAAATATGGTGCATCCTTACAATGGAACATTGTTAACTGATGAAAAGGTATAAGATTTCAAAAAAGACGCACTAGGAAAGAAGCAACACATACATATACACATACAAGCACACACACAAAAGTCCCTGTATAATTTAGGGTCCCATGTCTATGAAATATAGAATAAAGAAAAACCTAGAGACACACAAAGTAGATTAATGGTCAACTGAGTGTGAGGATAGGAATTGATATTGACGGCAAACAAAGCAAAAACAAAAGCAAAACAGGAAAGATCTTTTGGGGAAAATGAAAGTGTATTCTAAACTGGATTGAGTTTATTGTCATACAAGAATGTCCATTTTCTAAGAATTGTTGAATTACATACTGAAAAAAAAATGAATTTTATATGACATAAATTATACCAAGGGAGATAGACAGATAGGAAGAAAAATGACAAACAAACAAGAAAGAGAGATTAGGAGAGAGAAAGAGAGAGAGAGAACAGAGACAGACACAGGACAAGACAGAGACAGAGACAGAGACAGAGAGAGGCTGTGATTGACTGTCTGAGTAAATGTCCATCCAAATGTCAGCTGACATTTAGTGCCCTGATGCTGGCAGCAGCATCTAGCTTAGGAATGCAAGTGCAGCTGTGTTGAACTATATGCATCCTTAATTTGGGCTCTGAGTCACTTCCACTCCATCCAGACACATGAGACTCATAGTCTTTCTGCCAACACACACCATCTTTCCACCTGTTGAATAGCAGTGCCGGGCAGAAG